>JAZKJV010008657.1:600000-832552 GCA_037367405.1 Ottelia alismoides | reverse complement strand
TACCAACTTCTCTTCATTTTATCTTTTCTTTGAGTTGTTGTAGCATAGGAGTCTTTTCACCTTTCTTTTCTTAGCACGAGTTATGTCTTCCTTTGTCGCTCTCTGATCACTATGAGGACATAGTTCGAGCTAAGTATAGGGGGTGTCGTATATATTGTATATATACTTTAGACATAACTCGTACTTTTAAATACATTTATTTGGAGGGTTATGTGTATATTTTATAAAATCCACGTAAAAAAACAAAAAAAAACAAAAACAACCAAACAAAAAAAACAAAAACAACCAAACAAAAAAACAAAAACAAAAACAAAAACAAAAACAAAAAAATAAATAAAACAACAAAAAAACAACAAAAACAAAAAAAACACACAAAAAACAATAAAAAAAGGGGAAGAGAGAGAGAGAGAAAAACAAAAAAACAAAAAAAAACACACAAAAACAACAAAAAAATCTCTTGTATATACTTGTATATATTACTAACCCTTTCTCCTTAAAAAAACTACAAAACCAAAAATCATAAAAATCTACATAAAAAAACTTTCTTTCACATCTGCATTTTTCTCCAAAAATCCATAAAAAGTTCAAAATTAGAAAATTGTTTAAAAAAATGGTTCTTTTCACATGTGCATCATTCTTAAAAAATACTCTCTGCATTGTTCATATTCTGCATTTGCATGTGCATTTTTCAGGATAGCATTGATATTTAAACTATGTCTGGAATAAAATTGAAGAATGGAGCTTAGTTGGACCTTAATCCACCTAATTCTAAGAGGAACTTCACCGAGAAATAGGATTTTAGAAGCTTCAGGTCTTTGACTCAATTCTTTGAGTTCCACATGACAATGTGCAGCATTTGACTATTAGTGTCTAACCTGGTCTCTTCATTCTGGGTACAACTCTGGAATAGCGAATTAATTTGTACTCCTGCACTATGCACTTAGCTCAACTCAGACAGGATGTTGGAAGACTGTGTGAGTTTCTTTTCTGGTAGTTTGGAAATCTAAAAACCGGAGTACGGGTTGAAATAAAGCTTCGGAAAAGGGATGGACGGCTGGGTACAATTTTTTTTTCTACGACCCCAAAACATGTACGGAAAAAAGATTCTATATCCGTAGGGGCACAACAAGATCCAAAGCAGAACCACCAAAACTCCAAATACAAAGAAGCTACTACCAAATAAATATCTGACCAAAAAGGTACAAGCTTCAAGAAAACCTGCAGATCTTGGTGGAGACTCGGCTACACTGGCCAGCTTCACAAGGAGAGGTGACTACACTGGCCACCCTCAAGTTCTTTTCTCATTCTTCTAACTTCTCCCCCAATTCGATTGTGAACACAACATGACAGACCTTAGAAGGAAATACCTGACTCCCCGAGGACGAGTTAGTGGAGAGGAGATTTGCATTGAGTCCGGCATTCTGGATAGGAAGAGCTAATCTTTTCCACACACATGAGTCGATTGTTCAATGTTCAAAGGGTATGCTTTGGGAAGAGGATCGATCTAAGATGACTTCTGGGCCAAAACTGTGACATAATGTGTAGAACTTGAAGGCTGTTGGTTTTAAAATTCTAAGTCTCACAGAAGTTCCGACACACAAATAATCCAAAGGTCCGACAGAGCTCCAAACTACAATTTTATGAAGATAAGTTTAATACTCAATATTGTCCTACTTTCTTTATTTTTCCTTTCTTTTTCTTCTTCACTTATTCTTTCAAATAAGTGTTTGCTAAGGGACTAGCAAAGGTAAAGCATAGGGGGATGATGAATCTGCGAATCGTCATCTTTATTCATTTATTTTAGCTTAAAATCCCTTATAAAACACCTGCATATAACGCTAATTCAATATTCTTACTAACTTGCATTTGTGTGTAAATATTGTACATTTCTTACTAATTTTAACCTAAAATAAATAAATAAAGAAAGAAAGGAAAAATAAAGAAAAGAAAATAAAAAAAGGAAGACTGTGTACAGGCTGACCCGAACCCCGAGAGAAGGTCAAGACTTGACCTGATCGATCAGGAATAAAGTAGGGGGAGATAAGGTCCTTAAGTAGAAAATTCAAAAAAAAATGTGTCTATGTTGTTGAAAATACTTCACACTTATTCTGTGTATATCTGTATAAAACTGACACTAATTTATTTGTACCTTAATTGACCCCAAATCAAATAACATTCAAAACCAAAGTTGTAAATAAAAATGTGTTCTAATTACTGAAAATAATTGCACAATTAAATCATGTACAGAATAAAAGTAGCTACACTTGGAAAAGTCACTAAGCACTAACTAAATGATCAATTCCGGCTCCATATGATTTCAAATTGAACCAATATCACTTCCATTGAATTCTAAATTAAATTATCTTCAAAATGGCTATGATTTCATAATTTTTGGAGTTACGGTTGAAAAGTCGGTTTTCTGGGGTGGTTTGTGCAATTTTCACATGTATTTTGTGCATATTGTATTTGTATATATTTGTAAATAATTTTTACTAATTATTTAAAAAAAATAAAAAAAATAATATAATAAAATTCTTAAAGCAAAAAAAGGCTAATTTCCTCATTTACCCTTGTATATAATACCATATATGTGTATAGTATATGTATATAGTTATTATTTTTAACCAACCATCATAAAAAAATAAAAAAATAACATTTTTTAAATTCCAATAAATAAAGTGACGAAAATTCAAAAAAATTAGTTAATAATTTTATATCTCTTCTATTTTATATCATCTCTCACTTTATCTCATCCACCAAAAAAAATTCAAAATCAATTTCAAATCTCTCTTATCTTCTTATCCAAAAAAAATCAAAAATTCAAATATCATCTCTTTTCTATTTATATGGCTCCTTCTTCCTCATTCCAACTTGATCAATCTTTAGAGAGAGGAGCCCGATCTCCGAGAGAAATTTCATCGAGGAAGTTGCCTAGCCTCCAAGCCGTCCGGTGACAGCGAGTCGGCCTTGTCGAGGCGATCACGGTCCATTTTCCGCTCCTAAGGTGAGATCCAAAATTTTCTTCGCATTTTATCTTAGTTTAATCGCTTTTTGTTTTGTCGCATTTTTTATCGTCATTTTGTTCTTCTAGATCTTAAGAAAATTCACCACGATTTATTCCACCACCGACTCGATTTTTCATCTCACTTTCTCGATCTCTACGCCTTGTATTGCTATCGTACACAATCTCTCAACTCCGGCCGCGTACGGTGGTTGGAGAATTGGATCCGACTCTTCCATGTTCACCGGATCCCCATTCATTTTCCAATTTGTAAATAAATAAAAAAATAAAAAAACATTTGTTTCTTTTCTTCTAATATTTGTTTTGCAGGAACATTAAAAAGAAAACAAAAAAATAATAAAAACAAACATTTCTCATTTCCTGTATTATTTATAATTTTTGGAGTTAAAAAAATAAAAAAAGTTTTTCTTTTATTCATTTCCTATTTACATACAAAATAAAATTACAAAAAAAATTAAAAAAAACAAAATCAACGGCAGGCGGCAGGTCCACCAACCCCTGCCACCCGTCCTGTGCCGACCTCCGCCAAGGGCAGCAGCGCCGCCTATAGCCGCTCCACAGCCCAGCCACGCGCGTGCGAGCAGCCATGCACAACCAGAACCCAGATCCATCATCGTGCCCCGCACCAAACCCCACCTGCCGCCTCCTGCAGCGGCGCTGCACGTCGCCTTCCGCCGAAGCCGCCGCACACACCTCCGCGTACGCAGCCGCCGCGCGAGCACTCAGTCGCGCTCCACCCCCTTCCTCGCCGCTGTGCGCGGTGGTGCACTACCCAGAGCCACCGCCTTCGATCCTTCAGGCCATCGCGCGAGTGCAGACCCGCGACCTCCACCTCCTGATGCCGCTCAACAACCGCCGCCCACGACCATCCAGCCGCTCCTCCTTGTTGCAAGCCGCGGCGCCGCAATCTACGTGAAGAATAAGAGGAGGCGGCGCCCCTCTGGTTCCCTTGAGATTACAAAAAGTAAGGGAAGCCCTAGGGCTCCCATTAATTAAAAAAAGATGCAATTTACAGCTACGCCCTCCAAAGTCTTCAAATTCGCCAAGAAACCCCTGTCAGCCTCCAGAGCACATGACATGCACATGCCATGGTGGTAAAATTGCATATTGTTTCTCTCTATTTATTTTTATTATTTATTTGAGACAAAACTTTGAATCTTTACATTTCAGTCCAAAACATTCACAGTATTTACATTCTAGTCCCTCAACTGCAGAACATTAATTTGTGTGCTCTCTTTGATTGAAATACATGTTATTTGTGATCCAAAAATTTTGAGAAAATTGTGCTATTCTCCTGATGTGATTATTTTATTAGCATAAATTTTCCATTGCATTTCTCTTTCATTTATTATTATTAAAAAATCAAAAACATGTCATTTTTCCCTGCTTGAAATTCCAAAATTCAAAAAATTCGAAAATTGTTCCAAAAATTCCTAAAAAATAGTGTAGTTGTATTTCATTGTCTTTTAATTTTTGACCAATTTTCACGCATTATTTATTTATAAAAACCAAACAAATTGAGAAATATCAAAAATCTTATAAAAATCATAAAAAATTCTACCAAAATCCAAAAATTGTGATTTCAGTTCCTGTTGTAGATATTTTCTTCTAGTTTGTATTAAAAATAATTTCCAGAGTTTTGAGCTTTGAAAATATTTTAAAATTGCAAATTACTCCAGGCTGTGCACATTTTCTTATTTTCTCCTTGTTGATTTTTTAGAAAAATACAAAAACATCTGAAAATTCCGCAAAAATTCTCAAAAATATTTCCAATCTTTTAAAATCCAAAAACATTTTCATTGAATTTTTTTAAGTATTTTTGATTAATTGAAAAATTGCAAAAAGAGTTGGTTTGTATATTCTGGATCTTGTTTATGTTGCTTCGTGCTATTTTTGAAATTAAAAAAAATTTGCAAAATCAAAATCACTAAAAATTTGAAAATCAGAAAAAAAATTAGAAATAAAAAAATAAAAAAAATAAATGATTAAAAAAATCACAAAAACCAAAGATAGTTGTCCTTTGAGATTCCCGTTTTCTCTTAATTAGTTTCTTATTAATTCAATAACCCTCGGGAATTGTAGCCTCCCTGAGTTTGACCATGTCCGCTATACATGTTAATAAGTAGCAAAAATAAAAAAATATAATCTTTTGTTGACGCGGGATTTTGGGGATAAAACATCGACAACTTGTTTATCAATAATAATTTCCCTCCTCGAATTTCGTGCTCAACAGTATTTCATCTATGTATTTTGGTATTTTATTTTTTTAATATTAATGTTTTATTTTAGTTTTAATATGTAAAATCATATAATTACATTCACAAAATTATAAAAATATAAAATTGTAAGAATAATAAAGAATGAATGAAATGAATATTTTAACTGGGTATATGATACAGTAAGGGTTCACAACCTAACTTTCACACCTTAAGTCCAAAAAAATATGGAACCACCTTTGTGAAATAGCTTATTAAAAGTTATATATAATTAAAGGTGATTTTTATACATTTTTATTTTTATTATAGAGATAAACGTTTGAGAAGTTGGGATTTCGGAATTTTATTCAGAGTGTTACTTTTATTCTGTTAACTATTTTTGCATGAAATCATTTTTGCATTTTTCTAAATTTTATTATCTGTAATTTCATGTTCAAAATTTCTTTAATTGAGGTATAAAATATGGAAGTAAAAATTGGTCCTAAAAATGAATAAATAATGAATTAATAAAAAGATATTTTATCGGATTAATGGCCCTTGTCTCCCCCTACTTTATTCCTTGTCGGCACAGTTATCAAGTTGCCTACGTCTTGGGGTTTAGGGTCATAAAATATCTTTGATATTTTATTATTGTTATTTTCTTTTCTTTATTATATAATTTTGGCACTAAAATTAATATTTTATACAATATTTATACACTAATACATGAATGTTAATTTATGCAAATTAAGGGTATTTACATGCATTTATTAGGGGTTTTAATGCCAAATTGATAGAATAAAGGTGATGAAATGGAGATTCATCACCCCCCCCCCCCCCGTAGTTACCTTTGCTAGTCCCTAGCAAACACTTATTCAGTAAGTACAAAAAAGAAAAATAAAGAAAAAAAAGAAAGTGGATTAAGTTTAATTCTCAAACGTATTTTCACAAAATCGAAGTTAGGAGCTTAAGTCAGACCTTTGGAATTTTTGTATGTGCAGAACCTTATTGGGAATCGGATGTGAAGTACAACAACCTTGAGAATTCCAAGACTCTACTGAAGTCTCCTCAATAGCTAGGTCAGAATACTTCAACTCAAACGCAACCCTTATGACTATGAATCTGACTTGTATAATGTATGTGATAGTGTCTCCCTTCAATTGAAATGACAAAGAGAATAACTTATCCAACATGATAACCCAGTGATTCCCCAATCTAGCAACTCCTTCCTCGAGGAGCGGGGTATTCCCTTCTAAGTTCAAGTGACAACCGACTCAAGAGGAGGGGTTGTAAAGAAGAATGTACGGTAGCCAATGTAACTACCTATCCTAGGGTGCAAGATCATTGTAGTCAAGTCATCTAGTTATAGGATCATAAGAAATGACTTTGAAGCGCAAGCTTGCTTATTGACTATATAAATATATACACTCTGGTAGGCATTTTATTTTCAACCAGGCCTGTCCACTTTTTTGGAGTTTTCTCTTTTTTTAAAAACTATATACAACAACATTTACATAAGGAGTTTTATCTTCTTGAGCCAGTAGACTATCCCTCTTTTAAAGTATTATTACAACCCTCACTCTCTTTTCTTTATACATGCCTGCTACTGGACGGGTTGGGGTGCACTTACCTCCCTAGACGAGGACAAATGTTTCCACTTGTATGTGTCTCATATTGGCAAATCCAATCCCCTCACCACTCCAACTGAGTTGATCCAAGTGAAAGGTGCATGTGTCCAAGTTAGGTTATTATCGACAAGATCTATGCGTGTGTTTCGAAATATTGAGGCTATCAATAATCCATTCAACGAAGTCTCGTGATTCTCAACGAACTAAGTCAACTATACCTGAAGTACCTCAATTCTAGTTCCTATAAGGCTCCTATGATTAGGTTGATTTTAAGATCCAACCAAGCTACAATCTTCAGATTTTACTTAGACTAGTTCAATTATCAAACTCAATCCAAAAAATGTGAATGCTATGAAAATGCTATGTAAAATGCAGAAAATATTTTTGTAATGAAATTTTCAAAGCTTTGAACTTTTTATGGATTTTTAAAAAGATGATGCAAATGCAATGTTTTTGTATTTTTTATGATTTTGCAAATGTTTTTTGATTTTTTTAAAAAACAAAAGATTTTGGCTAAAAACTAGGTACAAATATTTACAAGGGGAATCATCTTATATTTACAAAAATTAGGTTTTAAGAATTTAAAATGGATAAGTTATCATTTTTATAAATATGTTTATATATTTTAATAAATAATTTTAGTGAGATGTATATATTCCTCGAACTTATCTGAAAATGATTTTGCAGACAATTTTTGAAAATTATAGTCCAATATAATTCTTGCAAATAGTTTTTACAAACATTTACACACATTTGAAAATCTTTTTGCAAATGTTTTTTAAATAGTACAGATAAATTTTTCAAAATATTTTTGCAACCATTTTCCAAATATTTACATATTATTATTCAAATGTTTTTATTTCACACAAAGAAAAGAAGTTTCTCAAACAAAATATTTTTACAAAGGTTGCAAATATTTAACAAGATATTTTCCAAATAATTTTCAAAAGATTTTTTCAAAATGATTTTCAAACTATTCTTCAAACATTTTGTAGAAAAAATTTTTACCTGAATTATTAATTAGTAAATATAAAAAGATTTTGAGAAATAATATGCAGCTTTTTCTTAAGTGATTTTAATTAATTTTATAGACATATTAAACAGAATTTTAACCATAATTATTATTAAAAATATAAAAGTACGAGTTATGGATAAAGTATATGCGACGTATATAAGACCCCCATATACTTAGCTTGAGCTATGTCCTCATAGATCAGATAGAAAAAGAGAAGACATAACTCGTACTAAGTATAGAAAAGTTTAAAGAATAAACAAATGAAGAAATGGATGAACGAATGAGAAGTCGACCATCCCCCCATACTTAGGATAAAATAATCCTAATTATAGCAGACTGTATACAAGGCATGGAGGGTTAAGGGTGGAAATGAACAGATCATACTCAGACAAGAAGAGGAGACAATGGAGAGGATCAACGAATGAAAGAACTCAAGGTGCACACCCCTTATATTTAGGACAAAGTACTCCTAAGTATAGAAGACTGACAACAAGGGGTGATACCTTTTTGGTAGAGAAAGAAAAATGAAAAAATAAGAAAAGAAGAAAATATAAGTGAAGATGGAAGAAAAGAATGTAAGCATCACTTCCCTATACTTAGGGTAAAAGAGCCCTAAGTGTAGGCAACAAAAAGAGTGATGAAGCAGAACGAAGAAAGAACACTCAGCTCGTCCACCCCCTATACTTAGGACAAAGTACGTCCTAAGAAAGGCACACATAAAAATGGGTGTGGATGAGAATACAGAAGATGGACGGAGGAAAACAAAGGCAAATATAGAACAAAATGGATATACATAGGTCAAGAAGATGGAAAGAAAACCTTCTTGTGGGACTGTTGAGGAATGGATATAACAAGGTGGAGGTCGATATCAGGGTCCTAAGTGGACAAAAGCCAATCAGGATCGACCTGGTGAAGATCCTCAATGGTCGTGGTATGAGAAGGCACTGACGGGTCAGTGGAAGTTGTGTGGCTAGGTCCGACCTTGGGTGTCTTGCTGATGTCAAAGTGAAAAGGGACGAACTCATCATCGGAAGAAGTAAGGTCAAGATCATCCCCGAGGTATCTCCTAGCTCAAAACCAAAAGGAACAAACTCATCTGTGGAAGTAGTTGAATCATTTTCCTCCTCAAAATTCTCAACTAGATCATCATTCTCATCAAAAGGCCCGAATTCATGAACAAAAGCAACCAAATCAAATTCGGTCTTACCATCTCATCTAGATCTACCCTCATTGGTGTTAATCGTGTAAATCCTACGGATGTCATCAACGTATCTCCAATCACAGGAAGTGGAAACTCCAAGATCTATGCTTTCTGAGTCTTCCTCCTTAGAGGGGATGTCTCAGGTGTCATCATCGGTCATAAAGGAAACCTCTCTTATATTAGCAGATAGGTCATAGGCCTTGGGGTTAGCTAGCACAGGCACACGCTTGTGGGATGCAGGTCTATGGTCAGTGATAACTGCAGTGATCAACACATCACTCCTGATATCATAATAGTAGTGAATCTCTCCGGATCCATAATCAGTGATGACTCTCGCAGAGGCGAGAAGGGTCATCCCAGAATGATTGGAGAACGCTCCCCAAGGGAGGAGGTCTCCATGGGAAATACAACAAAGTCTGTAGTGAATCCCATGCCCTAAATCAGAATGATGACATTTTCAAGAATACCCTTTGACCTCTTTATTGATCCATCAGCGAATTGAACAATCATCCTATTTTTCGTTTAAGGCCCAAGATGAATAGACTGTACCGACGAGAATGGTATTATATTGATCAATGTGTTATCATTAAGGAGGGTATTATCACATAAATGGTCAGAGATGGTGCATCTCACAAGAGGTGCAACAATGCTCCTTTTCCTAGAAGAAGGGTGGTATGTGATGGTGTGGGTAGTAGCCATTATCAATATATGACGCTCAAATTTGCTCCTCCACTTTCTCTTCTTATGATGAGGAGTAGATAATTGGATCATGTCCTAGTGAAGTGGGGCTTTAATGATCTTATGAATAGTGGCTACCACTTCGGGTTCAGTCAACATTTTTTGATTTTTTGGACCTCCACCATACAAGGGAGGACATCGGACTCAGCATATACACAAGGACGACTAAGAGAAGTATGTACAGTGTTGTCTTCTGGGTTAACGGTGGGACAAGAAGTGAATGAGGGTGTGGTCAAAGAGTCTGGCATGCGGGTCGTTTCCTCACAGTCTAAATCGACAAAATGCCTCCCAAAATCTTTTTGTATTTTTAATTTTTTCTCATTTTTTGTATTTTGGGTGATTGCAAGCTCTCATGATCAACCTCGAGTCAATCCATATCAATAAATAGTGGAGTGACATTCTGGCTCTTATTCAAACTAGTAAGATCGTCAATCCTCGAATTCATATGCTCCCTTAATCGGGTCACGTACTCAAGTGCGGTGTCCATGAGAGGTGACTCCAACAGATCAGTCTCGGGTGGATGTGAAAGTGGAAAATGGGAAGGTGGAGGCAGGTAAAAATTCAAGGTCTCAAATTGTGGCTGAGATTTATGTACAAAAATTAGGAGAGAAATCCTCCTGAAAAAAGGAGGCGGACCAGCTTGAGGGTACAAGGGATCCGTAAATTACGGATAAAAATCACCCTAGTCAGCCATCTCGAAACAAAAGGAAAAAGATCGGGAGAGAATGAGGTCAAATAAAGAGATATCAAAAGAAACATGCAAATGCGCAGAGAGATCGAGTATGCACACAAGCAATCAGAAACAAACACACACAAGACAAAACCCCTCAATTCACCTACTCAACTCGTCAAAGACCGTGAAAGTTCGGTCTTTTTATCTTATCTTTTTTAGAGTTAGGTGAGAATGCAAAAGTAGTACAAACACTTAGGTTCGATGATAGGATTTTGGCACTACTCCTTAGTGTGTACGTGAGTAATGTAAAACATATACAATGAAGGGATTACTCACCCCTAGAAAAATATTTCTTTTTGGTTGATTTTAGGGTCGAGTAATTTTAGCAGTCCTAATTTTATTTTTTATCGCTTTTTTTGGCTTTTGAATAAAAATGCACGAGTTCTATCAGGAATCAATTCCTTTTAGCTCCCAAGTGGTCAAAATTAGAGGAAGAGAGTCGGGAAAGTAATGCAAGTGGCAAATCGATGATGGATGCTAAAGTGTAAATGCTCACCTTGCCTATAGCTCTCTACATGCAAGGATGCTAAGCATAATTGAAACATATTTATAGCAATGCAACCATTGAAATTGCCCTATATGAAAATATACCATTATCGTGAAGCACCAACGCTAATCACTTAGAGATGGAATCCAAAAGTTTGGTCTTTGGGAGCTCTTCGGTGTCTGCACAAAGGGTCCTGCAAATGTTGTATAGAGTCCTTCTCAGTGCTCGATCCCAAATCAAAGTAAAGAGTAATTTAATATTTTACTAAGTCTAAATGTATACTATAGGAGCAATAAAAATTAATTAAGTGTTTAGCCTTAATCTATCGACGAGCAGATCCTACAACAAGAGATCAATTACACAAAATAAAGAAAACAAAATCGGGAAACAAAGGGAAAAAGGCGAAAAATCGTGAAAAACATACGAGGCCCCTAAGGACCTCGGGAATTTTTTTTTGTATTTTTATATTTTCTTTTTTTATTTTATAAAAATAATATAGAAAGACATATAGAGTATATGTACAATATAAGCCAATATAGATATAAATAATAATCATAGTCCTAATACATAAAATAAAATATTTTTAGGTTTTAGATATTTTTGTACTATTTTTTGAGATTTTTTAGGGAATTATTTTCTAATTTATATATTTTTAAAGTAAAAAATACCCTAAAATAAGGTTTACTTGAATAATTGAAATTGAAATGGAAATTTAAAATAGAAAATTAAGTCCAAAATTTTCCAAATCTATTTTAATACAATAATAATATAGATAGAAGTATAAAATGGAAAACACTTTTTTGGGGGATTTTGAGAATTTTAATTTTTTTATAATGGTTTTTAAATTTGTTTTCAATTTTTAAGAGTTTTCTTTTGTAATATTTATGGAGTTTTGGTTTAGAATGGTAAAATAAATAAGAAATCTATTTTTTGTATTATTTCAAAAAAAATTTATATTTTTTTATGGGTTTTCTACTATAGACAGGGTTGAAATGTCTCTAGATGATTTTTATAAAATAATTAAAGTGCCTACAAATATAATTAAATAATATACCGTGAAACTATAACATGTATGGTACTTAATCCTATTTTTCTGAATTTTTTGAGCACAAGTGCTAATTAAAATAAATAGACGAAACATATAGAAACTACAATAATGGCAGGGGCATTTTTGTATGTAAAATAAAGCATAGGGGCCTTCCAACAGTTGTTGCAAAAGTATTCAACACAATTACAAAATTTCTGGACCAAATACAAAATCCAAGACGCGTAAGGGTACACCTGTAAAATGTCACCTCACGTAGGGGGTCACGTGAGGTGACGTGGCATGGATCTAAAGGCAAGTATGAGAACCTTGATGGATTTTTTGCAAAAGTTACAAAAACATATAAACGGCTGAGGAAAGTTTAAATGCCAATATTTAAATACAAAAACTCTTTAGGTGAGAATGTAAAATACCCAAAGCAAGGCGTGATCGAGTGGCTCACCTCCCTTCACTAATTCACGTGGTGCAACGAGGGGGAATGATGACGCTTTGCAGTTACGTCCCTAATTAGACCTCTAGATAAAGATCAAGGACTAGAAGAGGGCTCGACCCAACGGCTCACGATCAAACTGTGCGTGCGTTCTTGATCCGACGTCAAGGAACGAGGTAGATGAACTAGGAAGAACTGCAGTGAGGCAAGCTTCTTTGAACACGATCTTCCTCCCACGTTGTCCTTTGCTACTTCAAAAGGGTTTCAGATGCTCCTGAAAGGGTCCTCGACAGACTGACATCTTCAAAATGGCAAGGTGATCGCCAGCATGTCGTCGCGAGGTTGAAGAAGAAAGTGGGTTCCAGGTACTTGCAAGCGCGCAAAATCAACCCCTTTACGGGTGTAAAGCCTTCTGGACCTGTAAGATTCATTAGCACATGCGAAAAGAGGGTCCTGGGGGATTTAACCGGTGGGGATGGATGAAGTGGAGCATTGCGACACTCTCTGGCGAAGGGCGGTGGAGGGAGAGTAGTTGACCAGATCTGTGAGGGATCTGGGTTTGCGGAAGTGATGTAAGCATGTGAGAAATGTAGGGGAAGAAGAGGGGGTGGTCTGGAGTGGCAGAGATGGGTAAAGCACAAGTGGGTGGTTCGTAGAAGATCAAGATCCAATGAACGTCGAAGGTGGGATCTACGTCTAATCGCGTGATGAAAACATGAAATAAATGCTGGGATGAAACTTATGAGATATACTAAGATAATAAATGCAAGAAAATGGACCTCGAATGGTCGAAGCCATGAAGTTGTACCTCAACGGCAGTGGGCGACCGGAGATGGTGGAATCGACCCTCAACCAGACTCAAATCCGTCGTAAAAGGCCAGGGGAGGAAGTTGTCTCCCTCCTCTATCCATGGCTCCCGAAGGGAGGGGCTAAACTGGGTTAAAATGGGGTTCAAATTGAGAGGTAAGTTAGATGGATCTTATGTACAGGTTGACCAAGCGGATCCAATGGACGATGGAGTCATCTCGATACAATGATCGACTCCATGAGGAAGTGAGTTGGCATGTATCATCACTGACCGAGGAAAAATAATGCAAAAGGAATCATCCCGAAAGGAGGAGTGTATCATTAGGGAAAAAATTGAGAAGATCGGTCAGAACATAGGTATGAAAACCTTAGGACCTCCGTCAGAGAGTTGACCGAGGTCAAAAAGAGGCGAAAGTTGGTTGGTCCACGTGGACCAAGCAGAAAATGAAACTGAGAAATCATTTAGAAATTCGATATAAAAAATAAAAATTTTTATTAATTTTAAGTTATAAATAAAAATGTTTATTATTTTGTCTAGTATTTATTATGATTTTTATTTATTATTTAGAGGTATTTAATTACGAGTTAGCTTTTAGGGTTAATATATAGGTAAATTTAACTATGTTTTAAAGTATTTTATTTTTATTTTGTTTTTTGATATTATTATTTTATTTTTCTATTTCATAAAATTATAATTTATTTTTATAAACATAATATATTTTTATTGTATTTTTCTGATATAATATATACACTTAAATAAATAGGTACGCTTATTATATATGTATAGGTATAGGTATTTTATCTACGTATTTTGTTATTTTCTTTTATTTTAATGTTTTATTTAGTATTTTATTTTAGTTTTAATATTTAAAATTTTTATAAAATAATATTTACAAAATTATACAAATATAAGACTGTAAAAATAATAAAGAATGAATAAAATGAATACTTTAATCATGTGTGTGATACAATAGGGCTCCACAACCTAACTTTCACACCTTAACTCTAAAAAATATGGAACCAACTTCATTAAATAGCTTATTAAAAATTATATAAAATGAAAAGTTATTTTGATATATTTTAATTTTTATTTGAGAGATATGCGTCTGAGAAGTTGGGATTTTGGAATCTTATTCATAGTGTAACTTTTATTCTCTATATTATTTTAGCATGAAATCAATTTTGTATTTTTCTATATTTTATTATCTACAACTTTCATGTTGAAAGTTTCTTTATTTGAGGTACTAATGTGAAAATAAAAATATGTCCTAAATATAAATAAAAAATGAATTAATAAAAAGGGATTTTATTGGATTAATGGCCCTTATCTCCCCCTACTTTATTCCTTGTCGACCCAGTCATCAGGATGCCTATGTCTTGGGGTTTAGGTTCATAAAGTATCTTTGATATTTTATTCTTTTTCTTTTCTTTATTCTATAATTTTGGCAATTAAAATAGTATTTTATACAATATTTATACAATAACACATGAATGTTTATTTATGCAAATTAAGAGGTATTTACATGCATTTACTAGGGTTTTTAAGGACAAAATGATAGAATTAAGATTATGAAATGGAAATTCATTAGTCGGTTCGAGACACCTCATGTGTTGAACCTGAGTTGAGTCTTCCATCCTTCTCCACGTTTGACTTCGATCTAGGAGAGTCTTCTCCCTTTGTTTCTCGTGTTTATTCATCATCTTCTCTGTCTCTTTCTACTCCTCCATCTTCATTTCTTCAAGTCGGCGTTCAGTTACACCTATGGCAACTGAGCAGATGTCTGAGACCCATGAAATGAGTATAGATTAAATGAGAGATTCAGGTCCATGAGTTGTTGAGACTAGAGTGCAGATTGAGCATCCTAGTTCTTATTCGGGAGTTGAGTCAGTTTCTACATTGAGGTTACTGACTTTTCTGATTGATTCAGACTTCATGTCATTGTTGCCGAAGTTTCATGGGAAACTGCATGAGGAGTCGTACCAACATCTTTTTGAGTTTGAGGAGATATGTGGTACGAGATTCTATTCAAACATTACTTGATGATGCTATGAGCAAGACCTTTCCCTTGTCACTCAAGGATAGAGCCTCAAAATGGTTCTGAAGTTTGGGAGAGGAGTGAGCTAGTTGGGATAGAGTTCAAGTTTCCTTTCATTGGAGATTCTACCCCATTAGTCGAGATAATTTGTTGTGGTCGGTTGTTAGAGATTTTTCACATGATCCCCTCGAGCCACTACAGGATATGTGGCTCAGATTTCATATTCTATTGAGGAGAGTTCTAGATTATGGAATCTCCATATTATAGTTGGTTCAGATTTTCTACCAGGGGATGACCACAAAGCAACAAGCATTGGTTGATGCCTCGTGTGGTGGTTCACACCATGGTCTTGACTAGGATTCACATTGGACTCTTTTTGGAGAGACTTCTGACGTTGAGACAACACATGAGAGAGTTACGAGACCATCTAAAAGCGATCTGTCTCATGACTATTCAGAGATCACACATCAGACAGTTCATATGGACATCGATACAGCACAAAGTATGGATGTTGAGACATTTGTAGAGACTTCTACTCTTCAGTTACCATCTTCATCTTTGTTGATTTTCCAGTCGAAGTATGGACCACTTTAGCACTTTTCAGAGTAGAAGCTTATGATGTTTCAACATCCCTCTCAGTCTTCTTTGTTTCTATGTCACGACCAGTGTCATGACCAGTATACACCTCAGGAGCATACCTTCTCAGATTCATTTACACTTACTTATCCATCTCAGCAGACAAATTTTGAGTTGGGTCACCACTTTGATATGCCAGCTATAGACAGTCTCATGATTGAACAGTTAGTCCATCTGATTCATGAGCAGAGTACCTTTCGTAGAGAGCAGATGGACACATTCAGAGATTTCATATATATCTTGGTCGTAGAGGAGAGATAGGATTCTACTTTTCAACCGAATTCAGAGTTGTTGAGTACTTGTAGTCCCAATTCTCATGATGTTCAGAGACAACCTCTAGTTTTTTAGACATTTAGGAATGAGGAGCATACAGTAGGCAATGATGCATAGGTACAGATTTAGCTTGATTCTCCACATAGAAAAGGCACAAAATCACAAAAAATGGGAAAAGGAGAAAATCCAAATATCAGAATAAATACAAGACTCTAGATTCTCCTGCTAGATCTTTATCTTCTATTCTAAATGGAGTGAGTCATAATTTTGAAAAAAAATTGCTTATTATTATTATTATCCTCTGGATATACATATGCCTGAGGAGCATGTACAGATACCCTTCCAAGATGCTTTGAACTTAGGGAAAAGAGAGATATCAAAAAATCTCAAAAAGAACCAAGATTCAAAGTTTATGAAAGAGATGTTAGACAAAATTTAGATCAAGCTCATGCTTGCGGAGGCATTGGCACGCATTCCTCTTCTACAGAAGTGTTTGAAGAAGCATACCACACCTAGAAAAAGAACATGAGAAATCATTGCTCAGAGAAACAAGTATTGACCATTGCCACATGTTACGACATCCAATATACATATCCCGAAAAGAAAAGGAAATATATGGGAGTACCATTTATCAGTTGTTAGATTTCAGATCATGAGTTCGATCACATCTTGATAGACAGCGGATCTTTAGTGAATATTTTACCCTTCCATCTTCTTGAGACACTTCATTTACGGCTCAAGTGATCCAGGATGATTATTCAGTTTCCAGACATATCAGTCAAGAGGATGATCGGTGACTTCATGATGTTGCCGTGATGATACAAAGCACAAAATACACTGTGGATTTTATTGTCTTAGATTCAGACTCTTCAGTACCATCACAGTATACTACCATTATTGTTGGTTGGCCTTTTCTGCGTGCAGCTCATACTTTTGTTGATTATGGCACATACGGTGTTACTTTTCCTCCCAGCAGCACAGTACGAGCTCTGAGCCATTAGAGAGTCATGCATCAAACGAATGCACTACCATCCCATCGGATAGAGGGGCATGTGACATTACAGCTGAGATTAGACACGGTCATATACCTTTTCTATTGAGACTCGACATTTACTCTCCAGAGAGGAAAACTTGGAGGGCATTGCATTTGGTGATTCATGTACACAGGTTTGGAGATGTATTGATAAGATTCATAGTATATATGTCATTTAGACAAAACCGATGGTGGCACGTACTTTGAAGGTCGAAACTGATTCAATTGTAGATCCTTTGGTCTAACCTTCCAGTTGCGAGAATGTCGATCCCTATTTTCATGCAGATTCAGATAAGGGAAATATTAATGAGGATACTGATCAGATTACAACAGAGTTTGACCTCTTTCTCACATCTACTTTAGATACAACCCCGATGTCTCTTCAGTCACATAGAGTTGAGGATAGAGTGTTAGAAGATGATTCTTAGTCTTCTTATTTTAGTGCCAATGGTCATGGTAATTCAGAGATCGTGGTGCAGCTTTCAGAGGTCAGTTCTGTCCATCTTTCGGGCATCTAGGTCATTCTTCACCGGTTGACACAGGTCAGGGATTCCCTGATCTGGATATGGATATCTTTGAGGATGACCCTGATATCAACCTCTCTCTTGTATATTCCATCATTCCTCGATACATACATCGACGTTCTTGAGCCTGTATAGTTCATTTTGATTTGTTCGTTCTTTTTCACCTTGTAATTACATGTTTTCGATTTTATTCGTTCATTCTTTCATTTGTCTTAACCCTTAGGTCTCACTTAGGATTTTTTTCTATACTTAGGATGTACTTTATCCTAAGTTTAGGGGGGCGTAGACATTTTGTTGTTTATATCATTTTGTTCTATCACCCTTGTTGTTGCTTATACTTAGGGTACGCTTTCTCCAAATATAGGGGGCAATATCACTCGCTTACATCTTTGATTGTTTTCATTTTGTGTATTGTCTGATCTCTCACTTGTCTCTTAACTGTTGATATTCTTCTTTATACTTAGGCATATTTTACCCTAAGTATAGGGAGACACGTGATGAATCTCTAATTCTCACTCTTTACTTTTATTTTAGTCATTTATCTTAGCAAGGCAGCATGTAAATACTTGTAAATACAATAACTTAGCATCCTGCATGCATTTGTTAATATTGCATAATTAGCATGTTTTTGGTGCAAAAATAAAAGAACAAAGGAAAAGAAAAAGGAAGGAGGTGTTTTGAATAAATACAAAGTGGTCTGAATCCCAAGAGAAGGTCAAGCCTTGACTTGATCGCAAAGTAAAATAAGTAGAGCTAGATAGGGTCTACTTTTATGTTGTATATACTACCTATATTTGTAAATAATTATTTTTGAAAAAATAAAATAAAAATATTATTTTTACTCCCTTGTATATATTTCTAGAAAAAATATAAAAACAAAATAAAAATCATTAAATAAAACTAAAAATCAAAATAAAATCCTTATTTCAATTGTACAGTGCATATGTATTACATCCTCTATTTATTATATACCTTCAAATTATTTACAAAAATAAATTTAGTTTTACTCCTAAAATATGTTGTAAATAAACAAAATACAAAATAAGGGTATTTATGTAAAAATAACGAATGAAAATACTTGTACATAATACATAGGTATACTATACCAGTATATAATACTATATATTATGTATACACTAATTTATTTTTCATAAAAAAATAATTAAAAATCACAGGAAAATAATATGAAAAATAATAAACATTTTTCATTTTACACACTTTTTAATTGAAACTCACTTACTATTTTTAAATCATTATCTTTATTTTCTAACAGTTTTGTTCTGTAGCCTATTTTGGTTGTTTTCTAGATCGTCTCGGACTGGTCCAACTCAGCCATGTTGACTCTGGTCAACTGGTTCCCGCCAGCCCTTTCTCGCCCAAATCGGGTTTTCGCCAATTTTCACCCAATTATCATGACCTGATCATGGACTCATTCCTTCTGATTTCAAGCCCCGATTACGGGTAACAGATCCCTAATCTTCACCCACTCCTTGTCCAGTTGATCCGCAACTTGGTTCGTGGGCCATCCTCCATCCTTTCAAACCTAGAACCACTATATAGCCTGCACCCCTCCCCCCTATTTCACCACATTCAGCTGCTCCACCTCTTCAGTTGCGCTTGCCTTTTCTTTTCTAGAGTGACAACATGAGAGGAAGAGGTAGCATGCATCTTTTGGAGCATTGGAGCCCCAGGTCCGGCGAGATCTTTCTCAGCTCCACTGTGAGGAGCCGCAACCTTTGGACCCGCCGGCCATTGAGGCAATCACCCCGTAGACCTCCGTCTACGACCCCTTCCAACGTCCTTCATCAGTAAGCAGTACCTTTCCCATTTATTTCCCTTTTGATTTGTTCGGTCACCCAACGTACATCGCAACTCCAACCACCTGATCTTTCCACTATCATCTCCAAGCGTGCTCCGCAGCCCTTCCATTGACTCCAGCCACCAGGTTGGAGTCAACTATCAGGTCAAATCCCCCACTTCACTGGAGACCTGACCCACTCCCCTTCCTCCTCTGTTTGCAATATTAGTAGTGCTCTAATGCTCGTTGGAGCAATCTCTCTGAGCATCCCCTCTTTCTTGCAGGATTAAGGCATAAAAAAGCCTCATCTAGAGTCCAGGGAGATACGATTGAGTAGCTCCAGGCAGTCACGCTTCTCCAAGACCTCCTCCTTGGTCCTTGACCCTTCTGAGCTAATCAGCAGCTGCGGACCATCATCGGCAATGTTTCCCACATCACAACAACTCTGGAGGGTGTCCCTGTAGCACATATTGGCTGATTGAAACTTGTCGGAGGCGAGTTCTTCGGTGTTCTTCCTGGCGCCCTCCCACCCGTCTGATCAGGCACTCACCCAGTTCTAATCTTCACTGTCCACCATTGGGGAGCCCTTGACCGTCAGATCCATCTGAGGATCCACCACCAGCGGTCCATCGTCAAAGGGGTACTTGCGCATCGCAATCGTCCATCATACGTTGTCCGCCTTCTACCGTTGGATCGTACCTTAATAAGGGGTAAACTTCAATAGGCTCCTCTTTGCTTGTGTTTTCTAGTTAGTCATGTAAATATTTGTCGTAGTTTAAAATACTTTTGATATTTTGTAGTTGGACCCTTGTTATTTTTATTATTTGCATTTTAGTCCAGTCTGTGTGAACTCACGTATTGTCCCATGTGCTTTTCTAGGATATTTGCATTTCGTGCCTGGTGCTTTATGTCTGTTATGATTTATATGGCAAGTTTCTGATATTTGAATTTATACCCATGTACGTAGTTTACTGAGCATGTGCATGAATTAATTGGACATTTTGCAACTTTAGCTCTAAGCTTTCCTCGTGTGCTACTATTTTGCCCAAAATTTCATTTTAATTACAAGAAGGTCCATGTGAACTGTTTGCCTATCTAATAAAATAAATAGCCAATTAATTTGGAAAATTATATAAAATTTTCTTTAATTCCTATTATTGTGTAGTATTTATCATGATTTTCCTGGATTAATTTCTTGGCTTTTAATATTTTCTAAAAATAAAAAATCCATAAAAGTGTACTATCTATTTTGGAAAATACATAAAAATTCGAAAAATTGTCTTAAAAATCCAAAATAAAATAGTGTGCATGTGTTTTTGTATGCTTTGTTTTCATTAGCAATTTTGTTTTGAAACCCCTCATAAAAACTTTAAAAATTATAAAAGACCTAAAAACTTATAAAAATCATATAAAATTAAAAAATAAAAAAATTGTCATTTTAGTTCTTGTTGATAGCGCTTTTCACATAGTTTTTCATAAAATTGTTCCCCAGGGCTCTACTCTAGGGCATTTTAGTATTTTTAACTTGCAATATTATCCTGGTTGTGCATTGTTTACCTGTGTAGCCTTTATTTGATTTTGATAAAATCACAAAAACATCAGAAAATCCCTAGAAAATTATCAAAAAAAACTTCAATTTTTAAAAATCCAAAAATTGTTTTATCCTAATTTTTTTATCATTTTTAGTCCTAAATAAAAATAAAAAACGCTTGCTTTGTGCCTTGTTTTCTTATTTGCTTGTTTTTGTCCCTTAATTAAAAATTATAAAAATTTGCAAAACTAAAACCATCAAAAATATTTTCTGAAATCCGACTACTTCGTACATTTTTGTGCTCCTTGTGTTCGACCGTGGTTGTCATACCAAGTAAAAATAAATAGCAACGGTTGCTTACAGTTTAGCATGCTGTGATTGTCTTTATTCTTTGGATTGAGTTGTTCTCTCTTTTCTTGTTGAGATTTCCCTGCTAATCGAGGTCGCAATGACACATGATTATGTGATTTCCTAAGTATAGACGGGATGATTGACTTCCATTGGTTTATTCATTTTTCTTTGAGTCGTTACAATAGTCTTCTTTTCACCAATCTATACTTAACCCAAGTTATGTCTTCCTTTGTCGCTTCTTTGGTCACTATGAGGACATAGTTTGCGCTAAGTATAAGGGGTGTCGTATATATATTCTATATATACTTTATAAGCCATAACTCGTACTTTATTGTATTTTAATAATATGACTCTAAAATTATGGTATATATTTTGGATTTTTAAAGTCGATAGAAGATTGTAATATGAGTTATATAAAAAAAGAGTTTTAAAGCTTTGTATACGATGGGTTGTAAAATGCTTAGATAAAATTCTTAACTATTTAAAATTTGTAAATAAAATTCTTTTGTAAAATTTTGTATAGAATTTGTATAATCTTGTATAAATAAAATATGTATAAAATTCTTTATAAAAATGTACATAATTCTTGTAAATTCGTGTAATTGATTCAATTCACTAACTCCTTAAAAAAACTTAAAAATTTTAAAATTTAGTTAACTTTTGCAAATTGTTTAAAAATTACTCAAAAAGCTTAATTTGAAAAATTCACATAATGAAATATTGTTGCATTCATTCGCATTTTTCAGAACAAGTTTGATTCTTGAACCGAATGGATGTAAGTCTAAATGATGGAACTTGGTTTAGACCTTAATCCACTTAATTCTAAAGGGACTTTATTAGGGAAAGGAATTAAGATTCTTCAGATCTTTTGACCTAATTCTTTGGGTTCCATGAGACCATGTTCATAATTCAACTTAAATTTGCCTAAGTAGGACACCTTGTATCATCTGTTTATCTCCTCATCATTTGAAACAATTTTGAACTCATGCACTCTACACTTAGCTCAATTTGCATGGGTTTGCGAAGGGCGGTCCATTTTGGTGGTGCATTTTCATCCTTGTCTAGTGGCGATGATGTCTAAAGACGGGAGTGTGGGGTGGAAATAAAGCTTCGCATGGGGGAAGGATATGCTGGTACAATTTTTTCAAGACCTTAAAAAATGGACGGAAGTAAAGATGTTATATCCGTTGGGGCATAAAAGATCAATGCAGTGGAACAATCACTTTCTACCAAAAAGAAGCCAAATACCAAATGCATACATGACCACAATGGTCTAAGCTTCAGAGAGCATGCATATCTTAGTGGAGACTTGGATAAACTGGCCAAGCTTCACAAGGAGATGTAACTACATGGGTCA
This sequence comes from Ottelia alismoides, assembly GCA_037367405.1. Classification (NCBI taxonomy): domain Eukaryota; kingdom Viridiplantae; phylum Streptophyta; class Magnoliopsida; order Alismatales; family Hydrocharitaceae; genus Ottelia; species Ottelia alismoides. The sequence continues at coordinate 809,712 of JAZKJV010008657.1, read as the reverse complement.
CACATCAATTATCTTCCCATTATTTTACTTGTCTCTATATTCGATTGTGGACACAACAAGACTTGATCTTAGAAGGAAATACCCCTCTTCTCGAGGATCGAGTATCTAGATGAGGACCAAATGAGAGTATATTACTGGGATGTGGTGGTTTCTTTGCTTCTTTAAGTAGGAAGAACTAACATCTTTCACACACGGTAAAAATTGACTTCAAGATTGAATAGTTTGCATGATGGATGAGGATCTGAGTTGGTTGTTGAGGTGGACCTATATAGAGAATTGTGGAACTTGTGTGTTATTGAGACATAAATACTAATTCTAATAAGGTCCTGACAAACTGTTAATCCAAAGGCCTATTCCAAGTTCTTGATTTTAGGTGAAGTAAAATTTGGTTTAAACAAACAATCATTTTCTAAAGTTCTTTTATTTTCCTTTCCTTTTTTATTTTTATTTTTTTACTTATTTATAGAATAAGTGCTTACTAAGGGATCAGCAAAGGTAAACTATAGTGGAATGATGAATCCATGATCCATCGCCTTTATTCTTTCATTTTCATTAAAATTCTTGGTAAAATACATGTAAATATTCACTAATTCTCACTAATTAATAGTTTAACCACATTTGTTAATATTATATATTTAACACTTATTTTATTCAAAATAAATAATTCATAGAAAAGGAAAATAAAATAAAATAAAAGAAGCATGTAGATATGAAATACGTACAAACTGGTCCTAACCTTGAGATCAGGTCAATACTGACGTGGTCGACTAAATAAATAAGTAACAGAAGATAAGGATCATAATATATAAAAATGTCAGAAAATCAAGATCATCAATGTACATAAACACATTTTTCACCTTGTATATATGTTCCCCTATTTTATTTATCATTCATATCATCTCAAATCAAAATATTTCCTTCATGAAAGATTTTATAATAATATATTATTTTATAAAATTTCATAAAAATTATTTAATGTATAAATAATTAATTAATGTGAACCTAAAAGGACTAAAAATACAACTTTCAAGGTTCATAAATATTTATAGAAAACTCTAAATTGATCAAACTCATTTTTAAACTTCATTTTATAACTAATACTATTTATTAAAAATATCAAAAAATATTAGAATAAAATGTGTGAGTTTTGATGGGTAGACCCCTTTGTATATATGTACTATATGTAAATAAATCTTCTTTATTTTCAATTTAATTATTCCTAGATCCATTTAACCTACTTTTTTTCTAATATCTTTATAAAAATCAGTAAAGAATTATAAAAATAAAACTTGAAATTATTTATTAATAAATGCCAATAAATCCCAAAATTAAAAAATCATGAACCCAAACTTCTGGGCTTCATAACAAGGCCATATGCATTATACGTACTCACTTTTTAAGTTCGTTTTATAAAGTTATCTATCAAATAAAAGGGATTTCACTAAAATCAGAGTTAATATGTAAAAAGTGTGTTTTGGGATCTTATTGGTATAAATTGTACAATGTATCTTAATTCTATTCCACTTAATTTTTGGTATTCTTTTATTTTATATTTTGTTAATATTTAGTATAGAATAAAAATAAAATTTACTAAATTTATTTATTATTATTTAAATTATTAATTTATATAATTATTTATTTAATTGTTTAATTAATTACTTAATTATTAATTATTTACCTATTTGTTTATTCATTTTCTTTTTTAATTACTTATTTATTTAATTAATTAGTTATTTATTTTATTTATTAGTTTAGTTTAATTTAATTGATTAATTAATTAATTTTTATTTTATTTTATTTTATTTTCCTTTTTCTTTCTCCTCTCCTTTGTCTCTCCCTCATTCTTCTTCTTCCTCTCGTCACCCATCACCATTCTTCCTTTAGAATCTCCTTCTTCTCTTCCCTGCCAACTGTCCAACGGTCGTTCGTTGGGCAATTCATCCAATAACCTCCCATCGTTACCCTCCTCAATAGGTGACAGCATCCTGTCACCGTGCTCTCAACGTCTTCTCCCCTAATAAAACCCCTGCACCTCCCTCGACCTCGGGGAGGTCGACAATTTCCCCACTCCATTTTCAGAGCTCCAAGGTTGTGAGAGAGAGAGAGAGAGCCGGTGACAAAGGTTCTCGTTCCCTACGTTGAGCGAGGAGGAGGAGTGGCGAGATCCGCCACCAACTTTGCAGCTTTGCTCCACTATGCATCGAACCTCCACATTACCACGTATGGAGAAGACAACTATCAGATCTCCGCTGAGCTCTAATCCCAGGCGAATGCCTCTGTTTTTCCTTCCAGGTTAGGTCTTCTATGTTCCTTCTCCTTCGTCTCTTCTCGATCTATCTCTTCTTTGTTGTTATCCCTGATTTTGTTTTTGTTTCCACTCATCCCATTCCATTCCTATTGCTCACCATTCTAGCTTGTTCCTCTACCGATCACCTTCTCACGGACCTTACTCTCCATTTCATATACCATCCTTCATGTTTGATCACCTCCAGTGAAATCGCACTGGAGTTAGGCCTCTAATTCCTCCACCGTCGGTGGAGCCCCCCATCCTCTTCCATTATTTATTCGAACATCCAATCGAAGTCGATGAACTTTAAGCTTCCAATTTTTGTTTGTAGGTTGTGCACATCATTCGAGCATCGAGGAGGATCGACCGCGTCATCAGCATCTGATATGAACATCCATCGGATCAAGCCAAAGCATTGCAATCACTTTCAATTCCACTACGCCTAATCGACCGTCACACGGAGAGCAGCTACAGGAACAACACGAGCATGAATCATCGAGTTGTATCACCTACAGATTGAGGAAGAATCACCACCGCACGAAGCACGAAGGAGCATCTCAGCTTCTAAACCCAGCATCTGAGAACCTGTAACATCAGATCTTCATCTGGAGATCAAGCTAGATCTGCAGTCGCTTCAATCGTTTGATATACTGTCGATTGCATATGATCGAGACAAACCTTGAGATCCCCGCTTCCAGCAATCATCATCACCTATGAAGATAAAAGGGTGAAGAACAGGACCCCGTGCCTTCATCTCAACTTTGAACCGCTGCTCTTGCCATCGATACACAAACAAGCCAACCAACACCTCCGCCTTGAAGATCTGCACTTCAATCTGAATTGCTGCCACTGGCATTTGAAATGGGGGAGAACATACCTCTCTGATTGGATGGCAACCGTCCAATTCTGATCGAGATCAGATGCTCCAGATTCGAATGCGTCGCTCCGCCCTTCGATCATCCATTCGATCGACATTGATCACACACGTTCCTTGCCCAGCCACACATCGGCCTCATAACAAACCTGTCACCCCGCCGCTCAACAACTCACGTGCATCGTATGTGATGCCGGGATATTTTAGGCGAATTTACATTGCAGCCCTCGGACTTCTTTTGACTTACAAACATGTTCAGATCAAGCTGAAGTCAATTGACATGTGATCACTAACATGTGTAGATCGACTCTCTGAATTCTCTCCATTTGTTAACAAACCCTCTACAGTAGTGTGCGCGTGCAGGAGCACGTGTTTGTCTAGGTGATTTTGTAGTCTGCTCCCCCTCACTTTTGCTATTTTCAAACAGGTCAAACAACATAAATAGGTGGTTCAAAACACATGACAGAGCACGTGTAGCTTGTGAAATTTGCGTGAGCTTCCCCTTGTAATTTTCTTATTCGCGCAAAACCCCATACAGTTTCCAGCATATTATAATAACGCCCCTATACACAATATACTCTATTATACACTGTATACTTATTAAATAAAATATATAATATAAAAAATAAAATAAAAGTACATATAAATATTTATTAATATATTATATACAGTAATAAAACAGTTTTCAAAAATAAAATATTTTTTATTTTTTAAATAAATCATTAAAATATAAAAATACATAAATTCATAAAAATATACTAAAAATAGAAAAAATACTTTTTAAAATACTAAGAAAATTATCTACAATATAGTTTACTATATTTAGTTATTAAACCTAAAAAAATTGAATATTAAAACCAATAAAAAATTCAAAATACATCAAAACATCCAAAATTCATAACTAATTCATTAAAAATAAAAAAAGTACATACAATACCTCTTAAAAATTATTTTCATCTACTTTTTGATAAAAATAAAAACAAAATATTTTCCTTTTTATTTTTTTAAAACAAAAAAAAATAAATCTTATTTTCAATGAAAACTTCATTTTCATTTTAAAAATAATTCAAAACCCATAAAAATATGAAAACATATAAAAAATACAAAATAGGAAATAAAATTTAAAAAATATATATAAAGTAAAAAATAAAGCCAATTAAAAAATATAAAACTCAATACCCGTGTTTTCCTACTTATAGGTATATAAAATCACAAAAATAATATAAAATTCATAAAATCAAATAAAAATTTATAAAAAATCCCTAAAAATAAATTTAAAAAATCAACAAACCCGTTTACCTTAGTTATTATACCTTTTTACCTTAGTTTCTACAATTTGTCTCCTTGAGTTCGGCACTCCTGTATACACATTAGTTCAAAAGTATAAATAATAAAAAATCTGTGAATTTCAACTAGTCACCGCAACGATAGTTATCTATCTTTTTAGACGATCCAATCGGTTGACTTTTTCACATGACTAATCAAATTGACTAGTCTATCTAGTCAATCAATTTTTGTAACTATGCCATTTAAAGTCCCCTCCTTTACTCCAAGTTTACCAAAAGAGGCATAAATAAGTATCTGAGATGATTCCTTTACCCATATCAGTTGATTTACAAGTCGGTGACCATGAAACAAATGAACCCTCACCTTTTGCAAATAAAGATAACCGAGAAATTGATGCTCTTTCACTCTTCATGGTGCTTCCCTTTGCCCTGAGGAGGCTTGCTCCATAGTCTGCGTTACACATTGTGTCGCATTTTCACTAGTGTGATGGTTTGTTTAGTTCTAACTAACAGTTTGCATATAATATTTTTGCTATGCCTCTTTCCACGTGATTATCATATAGTCCTCTAGGATCCAGCTTGGAAACATTATGCTGCAGATGAGGAGAGGAATGACCTTTTTTTCTAGGGGCAATTGGGACCTTGTTTCGTATCTCATAGGAGTGTATCATATTGCTTGTAGATCAGTATTTATGAGCAAACATGCTATAGATCAATTGGTGGACGGAATACGAGACCAAATTAGTGGTCATTCAAACTTATGACATGGATTATTTTGAGACTTTCTCTCTAGTTTCTAGGATGGAATTTATTTGTACCATTATTTTTGTAGTTGTTAACAAAAGTCGATTGATTTTGTAGGTACAAATACATTGTATATGTTTCTTTCATATGAGATTTCACTTGCTGCCCTGACTCTTTCGATGTTTCGATGGTCCTCACTTCTCACTCTTATCTTAAAATTTCTATTGTTGCTTGCATTCTTTTGGACATTCTTTTAATGGTCGTTTTTGTTCGTTAAGACTTCATTTTATGGTATATACCAAAACTTTTCTCCCTTTCTTGTTTTTACGTACGCACTGAACTCTACCCCGTGTGTTTAATGGTTGTTTTTGGTTTGTTAAGTCTTAAATATATAGCTATTAATTACCAAAAAGGATGACCTATAGAGACGATGTAAATGAACATCAAGATTGGATCTCCCTCCGCGAGTGGAGATACGGCAATGTCGTATCACAAAAATCTACCGAAGATCCAAGGGAGGTGGCTGTTCAAGGCAACCAACCAAGTGGTTTCTAGTAATACCATGAAATGTACCATTTCCTCGCACATCCATATACTATGTGATACTCATTCTTACTAGCCTTGACATGAGTTACCTGGTAATATTAAACACTTTTACCAACTCATACTTTATTACAGTTACAAATACTAAGTTACCATGGGATACATAGTCAATCCAAGGAATGTGCATCATTATCGGGCAAAGTTTATTCGTAAGAGAATGATTTATCAGGTTCGTGTGTCGCAGTCACTATATATTATCAGACAGAATATTAAGCTCGACGAGACGAGTTTATCGAATGAAAATATTAACGTTAGCAACGTGAAAATTTAAAAAAAGCGGGAGAATACGAATTAATGCAAGATAGTGGATTCATACGTACGGATGTTCCAAAAGCCAGTTCTTGCTTCCTCCCGTTCACCAAGATGGATCCATATTTCTTCATATTCGACGCCGTTCTACCTGTGGAAGACTCCACAGTGATTCACACATAAATGGGTAACATAATTGCATAGAAGACACCACATGCATCTAATTTTATAATACTCAATTTTCCAAGTCTAGATTCTCTCCTAACTTCAAAGACGTGTTGAGCACTTTATTTCGGTCATATATTTTAAGTCTATTTGTTCATTTTAGTTAGATCTTGGTTGATGGAAACTATAATTCTAGTTTTTTTACCAAAGAGTCGATATATAACTTAATTAGTATCAAAGGATACCATGATGGTAGACCAGTTACCTTACATATAAATCTTCGTATTACTAGAAAAATCACTAGTAATTAACAACGGCACCACTAAATGTTGAGATGGTATATTTGTTGTTAGAATATGTCAATTTTTACTACTATAGAAATAGAATTTTGACTTATGATCATTTGAGCGTTGTATTCCCGGTTAGAAATATGATTATCAAATAATTGTAACAACAATTATTTCATTTTCACAATTTTAATCACGGATAATAACTGCCGGATATAGAGAGCGGGGGAGGAAAGAGGAAATAGAGCTTATTTCATGATGTAGGTAACATTATCTACTCCATGCTTATTTTTCGCTATTTTTTTATTTTTTTGGAAAATGCCATCATCTATTTTCATCGATATATCAATTCCTCTAATATGTCATTCAAATTTTGTTAGAAATTGAGACGCCTACACCCTCCCTCTAAAATAGATCAACTACAATAATTTTAAGACCGTTAAAATTACATGTTCTAAATGACGGGCATATGAGCCTCTATTTCTGACAAAATTGGAATGAAATATTAGAGAAAGATATTAATGAAAATACATAGTGGTATTTTCTAAAAAAAATAAAAAAGTGATGAAAAATGAGCATGGAGTAGGTAAGGTTGTCTATTTCATGAAGTAAGCTCACAAACATATAATCCTTTTAATTTGTGGGCCCTTCATTGAATTTAAAAGCTACTACCAAATTTATAAAAAAAATTGTAAATATAACTACACATTGTATAATAATAATGATCATATTGTTTTGTAGTATATAGCATCCATATTGTAACTAATATTTTTTTTATCTAATATAATATTATTTTCAAAAATCTTTCTTGTTATACATATTATGCTAAATTTATTATTGAATCTATAAAGTTAGAAAGTGTAAAATAAATAGAAAATATATAAATTAGTGTGGCTTTCCATGCGTCCAGACACACACGTGCGCGCACGCGCACACATACATGTAAAACATATACATAACATTATATACATATAGATATATGATGCTTAATAAATCCTTAGCTAAAGTATTGTTTTTCTTCGAACAAACATTTTTTTGTTAAAAATCGATAGACTAAAAATCGTTAATCGCTGCAAGGTATTCGCTAACATAGTTATCTGTTAGGGTGTCATTTTAATGACGTTGATGACCCTAATATGTTTATTTATGTAGTTATAAACTTCAATTTTGATGTTTTTCACTCTGAGAAGATTGTTTTACCTGTGAACTCAATACTCATTTTAGAGGTCATTTTTAATCTCTATGCTTGAAGTTCAATTTGTTTTGATGTGAATTTTGTCACGAACATAATTGATGATTTATTTAAGTCGATTGATTAATACCCATATATATATGGACTAAGACAAGTATGCACAGCAGTTTAATTGCTCTTTCTTCAATCATTTATATTTTGATCAGTATTACTAATTCATTGCAAGGGATGGAATGTCATCGAGAGTGCAATCAAATCATTAGCAGTGCAGGCTATTTATTGATTAGTCAAGAGGAGGTATCATCGAGATCGCAACCAAATCCTTGTGAACTAGTCAACACTAAATTAATCATTAATATAAAACGCATGATACGTAAGATCCAATTCACTGTGTTAAACACTTCCATTGATTACTACGGCATAACGTGAATGGAACGTCCTAAGCTAAATGTTACGCATTCCTAAGCAAAGCTGTTGAATTCGATCTGCTCGAGTTTCAATATATACTTCTGCCAACTTGCCAATTCACTCACATGCATAATACTATAGAAATGACCTCGATGTAAATAATTGTATTATTATTGGAGAAAAAACCCTCTGTGACAACTAACCTGATTTAGGAGGTTAATTGGATCTAATGCCGACTGCAAATTGGGGACGAGTTACCTTTGATAGTATCCAGTTCAAGATGGAAAACGAGCAAAAACATGTACATTGATCATCTGTATATTATATTTGGTGTAGCCTTCAATAAATCTGATCCTAAAATCTTATCATTTCTAGACGAAGACGATGTATAGTTCCAATGTTAGCAAGACAAAGATTAGAAATAAGGTTTGTGAATCAAAGTATTCATTTTTCGTCTCGCATTCCTCCGGTTTTCAATGCATGCGCTCTCCATTCACGTACGTACGTAGATGCGGTAATCCTAAGCCGGACGTTGTCTGGGAATCACACGAGCTTGATCGAGCGGTTGTAGTGAATTACAACACTGCAGCACCACAATAGAGAATCCAAACACGTATATATATAACATGCAGTGCTAATCAAACTATTGCAAGTTTTGATGAACGTATGTCAGCACTGTCCTGACGCTTACTAGTGCAACTAATTGCAATAATCCCATAACGAATCAAAGCATGCAGTATATTGACGAGGGAAGACTTACCGGCCAATGCGTCAAGTAGTGTGGTCTTGCCGGAGCCAGAAGGTCCCATGATGGCGAGCACCCTCCCGGGCTCGGTGTACCCCGTGCTCGCCTCCAGTATTGTCTTTGTCCCACCGTTCCCATCCGGTGCCGTCACCCACAGGTCCTCCCATGTCAAGAAGGCGTCCTGGTCTGCTGACCGGCCATCCTCCGCTCCGTCATCTACCTCTCTTTCCGAGTCTTCCTGGGACAATATGTCCGAAGATGCAAGCGGGGACGGCGTTCTGCGAAGGAACAGGCTCGCAAGGCTGGTTGACTGACGAAAAGGTGATCGGCTGTGCCTCTTGCAATTATGGTCCATCGGATGCAGCGGAGGGACGGCGACGGTGGCCCGGGATGGGGTGGAGTAGTAGGAAGGCAGAGGAGATTCCATGGTTATCACGTGTTCGAGGATTGAAGGGATGCGCCCTTTATATATAAATGACAGTAGATTTGTTCAAGTGGTGTTCAATTTAAAAACAGTGTTGAGGTAGCCCTCTTCCAAGAAAACGAATCTAAGAAGCTATCACCACTGGCGGAGACAGAGGGGGCTTGGCCTCAAAGTCTCATAATATATAATTATATATTACTACTATATTGGGTTTGGCCGGCCCGGTCCAGTTCCAAGTCCAACCCATGTAGCCCAATACAAGCCCAATCCAAAACAAATTTGAGATGGGCTCGGGACTGAAAAATGGATCGATCTAGTCGTCTACAAATAGACCATTGTCGTTGTAATGATCGACCCAAATTCGCAAAAAATATTTTTATTTTATTTATACTCCTAAACTCAAGTGTATAACGTTAAGTACGGGAGTTTCGAACTCAGGAAGGTAAACTGTTGGAAAACTAGGGTTAAATGGTAGAAAACTAAGGTTTTATGGGTTTCTTAATTTTTATTTATTTTTAGAAATTTTTCTAGATTTTTATTTGATTTGATTTTATTATTTTTATGTTGTTAATTTGTTTTCCTATTTTTACGAGTTTTTGAAATTTTTAGGATTTTTAGGGATTTGGAATTATTTTTAAGGTGAGAAATGAAGTTTTTTTGAAAATTTTGATATGTTTTTATTTTTGAAAATATAAAATAGGGAGAAAATATTTTTATTTTATTTTTATTAGAGAGTAGATGAAATTATCTTTAAAATGATATGATGTGCATATTTTTGTGATTTTTATTGAATTAATTATAATTTTTGAAAGTTATATTATTTTTATATTTTTTATTGGTTTTAATATTCATTTTAATTTTGTTTTCAATTTTATGTGTAAAATATAGCAAAATGTACTATATAGAGTTTGTATAGATTGTTTAAAGTTGCTTTTATAATTTTTTATGAATTTTCAAGTTTGTTATTTATTTTGACATTTTAATGAATTATTTAATAATATAAATTTTTTATTTTTCAAAAATTAGTATTGTATTTAGTATAATATATGGTATTAATACGGTTTTTATATCATATATTTATATTTTGTATTTTTATTTAAAAGGTATAGAGTATGCATAAGGTGTTTAAATTGTGCTAGAGGTAATACTGCATTGTTCTAGAAATGAGGGGGTGCTTTGTAAAACTCTGCAGGTACACATACTATAGCATGAGAATCCTTCAACCTTAGACATATTTGCAATTAGCAGGAACTTCGAAAGCTAGATTGCGATTTTGCCCAAAAACGCATACAGGGCGCAGGGCGCGCGAGTGCACGGATGCACAACGCGCAGGACGCGTGCACGGGCTAACAGTAACGCACGGAGGGCGCAGGATGCTGAGGCGTGGAGGCCCGCAGGGTGCCGAGATGCGAAGGAGCGCAGGCCTCAGGGCGCAGGGTGCAGACTTGCGCGGGGCGTGCCGAGGTGGCGAGGTCGCGTCAAGATGCCGAGGGGTGTCGCGACGGTAATTCTCTTCAATGGTCGGAGCTCGCATATCATCTCTGACCTCATGCTCCGCCGTCGGTGATGCTTCGTCGAGTGGGATCGTCAGCTACCTAATAGTTCCGCCAAGCCTCTATGATCTTCGCTAGAGGTCCACAGAGGTCTCTGGACCTCCTGCTCGAGCAGAGGAGCACGAAGAAGCTCTGGCAGCCTTGTCGGAGCTCTACCTACTCCGCCCCCTCCTCCGATGGTGACAGAGTACAGGTAGTTTTGGATGGCCGCCGGAGGTCAAGTCTTGATCTTCTCTCGGGGTTCAGCTCATTTAATTCGTAATTAAGACGCAAAAGTTAGGTTTTGGGCCCCTATTGTGAACTGCACCTGATGTGGCTACACCATCTTAATCGACCCTGAGGCCTGTGACTTATCTTTTGATATCAGAGAGGTTTTCTTTATGACCGATTATGAGAATTGAGAATTCCTTCGCATGGAGGAAGATTCAGAAATCATAGACCTTGGAGTTTCCTCTTAATGTGATTGGTGTTGAGTTAATGACATCCGCGAGATTTACATGATTTGTGATTACGTGAGATACCTGTTAGGAACCTGCTAGTAATTAGATTGAAGTTCGGGGACATAGATGCAAAATGCCCAAAAGATCTCCCATATCACGTGCCACGCACGTGAGGCATTTAGATGATGGGCCTGTGCGTTATTCTCAATCATCGATCCGCGGATGATCATGTGGATGCCATTTAATCTGGAGAATGGAGAATGTTCTTCCTCAAATCAAATGCGGATGGCGGTGGTTGCTCTTCTGGAGATGGCGGAGGTTCAGGATGCGATGTCGATGATCTCCAATCACGACTAAGATGTTGTTGTTTGACGCGACACGTGGATGGATGTACGGTGGTTAAAATTAGAAGCAGAGGTGTTCCATGCATTATTGCAGGTGATTCTCCTCGATTTTGCTTCAATGATTGCAGAGCTCTCGATCTCCAACTGCATCCTATCGTTTCTCTCCAAGTGATCAGTTCACATATGCTAACTGCTTAGATTGTTGTGCTTGTCAATTCGATGCTTCGGTGCTAATCCTGCTTAGTTGGATCTGTCTCAAATGATCCTTTGTTTCATGTCCTCTTGATATGGAGCTCAATCGGTCGTAGGCTATTCGTTCTCAAGCGAATCTCCTTTGCTCTCAAGTGCTCGATGCGAAATCATATCTTATTAGATGTGTCACCTTCCGTTCTTCGATCAGTGAGATCTCCATGTTAATACCTGCTCCTATAAGGGAAGCTATGGCTCGAGGTTGAAGCCTTGGTCCTATTGCAAATAGAGATTAGGTGATCTACGGAGCTGTTGGTACGGGAGATTGAGCTCCAAATCTCCAGCCATTGTATGTGGCCGGAGGTGACAGGTTGTGTGAGATAGAGCAGAAGCTGAGGGGGAAATCTGAGGGGAAATGGATTCGGCGATAGGTTGTGAGTAACAACTGAGAAGAGGGGGGGTTGAGAGAAGAAGAGAGGAGAAGAGGAGATAATGGAAGAAGGAAGGGGAAGACGAGAAGGATAACCTGGAACAGGGAAGCAAGCGGATGAGGTCGTTTGTCGCCTGTTAGCAGAGCTCATAGAGGGGCTCCTAGATCATCGCGTCTACGTGACGGTGAGAGTCGCAAAGGCTATCACGACGAAGAGCCTCACACCGACATTGATCTCGTGCACGCCTCCTTCCCTCTTGCTCGACGAGAAGGACGCTAGAGCTCTATCACGGCTCAACCAATATCCCTTTCGGAACTCTAGGCGGAGAAGGAAATAATGGCAGATCATCCCTCGACCGGGAGTCTAGATTTCTTACTTAGGAGGAGGTTTCATGTAACCTACGAAGGCAGGTGGCATCAATGCCAGCGGAGGACGGGACCTAGGTCGTTGGAAGAATGACAGGCCATTGAGGCAGCTGGCAGAATCGAAGAGGAAGGTCGGGCAGCGGAGGAGGAAATTGAGGAAGAAAGTGACATGAAAGAAGCATGGGGAAGATAGAGAGAGAATTAAAAAATAAAATATAATTGAATTCAATTAGATTAAATAAAGAAGTAATCTAATAATTATATTAATTTAATAGATAATTAAAAGGTTAATTACGTATTTAAATAAGTAATTAATAATCAAATAATTAAATACATATATAATTAAACAACTTAATGACTAATTTAATATAACTAATAATTAGATAATATATAATTAAATAACTTAATAAATAAATAATGTTTCATTTTATTTAATTTAATACTATAATAATAAAGTAGAAGAAATGACATGTATTAAATATTATAAATTAAGGTATGTTGTACATTGTATAATGTATACCAACACGGTCCCGAAAATCACATTTTTATGTTAACTTCAATTTTAGCACAATCAATGCCATTTGATAGATAATTAAATAAAAATAACTTTAAAACTAAGTTACTCAATTCAGAGTCTGTATGATCGAGTTATAAGGCTCGGAAGTTTAGGTAACGGCTTCGTGGCCAAGGGATTTATTGGCATTTTGACTTAAGTTATTTTTATATTTTATAATGATTTTTAGAAGAATTTTAGAAAAGAATTAAGTTAGGAGTTACGGTTAATTACCTAAAATTTTGAGAAGTTTATACATCTGGTACATATATACAACGGGACCCAAACACCAAAACTCACCCGTTTTATTTTAATATATTGTTGATATTATTATTAAATAGTATTATGTATAAACGAAGTTTAAAAGTGAGTTTGGTCAATTTCGAGTTTTACATAAATATTTATAAACCTCGCAGTCTGCTTTTGTAATCAATACTTTTTCTCATGTATTTATAAAGTAATATGTATTTTTGTGAACAAACTTTGTAATGAAAAGATTTTGATATGAGACTTTTTAAGTGATAAATAAATTAGGTGAAATATTTAAAATGTGGAAAAATGAACAAAGATATTTTTATTGTCTCGATTTTCTGATATTTTTATATATTATGGTCCTTATCTTACCCTACTTATTTATTTTTATCAACCAAATCAATATTGCCTCAGTCTCGAGGTTAGGATCAGTCTGTATATATTACATATGTACATGCTTCTTTTATTTTATTTTCCTTTTTCTCTTTGTTATTTTATTTTGAATAAATTAAGTGTTAAATACACAATAGTAATAATTATGGTTAAAATGTTAATTAATAGAAATTAATGAGTATTTACATGCATTTTACTAAGGATTTTAGCCAAAATGAAAGAATAAAGGCGATGAATCATAGATTCATCATTCCCTTATACTTTACCTTTGCTAACCCCTTAGTCAAACACTTATTCTATAAATAATTGCAAGCAAAAAGAAAAAGAAAAAGGAACGTAAAAAAACTTAGAACATGCTTGTTTCCTTAAACCAAATCTCACTTAACCCAAAATTTAGAACTCGGATTAAGCCTTTGGATTAATAGTGTGTCAGGACTATATTAGAATTAGGATTAATCCTTGACAGCCCTCAAGTTCCACAAATACTTATCCAAGTTTACCTCAACAACCAACTCAGATCCACCCATCCATCACGCAAACTTTTCATATTTGAAAGCAATTTGTACTATGTGTGAAAGGTTTTAGCTCTTCCTGGTTAGAGAAGCGAAGAAACTGCCCATCCCAGTAATACACTCTCATCGAACCCTCATCCAGCTACTCGATCATTGAGGAGGGGGTATTTCCTTCTAAGGTCATGTCATGATGTGTCCACAATCAAATAGATAAAGAAGAAAGAATAAGTTGAAGAGAACTGGAGTGTGATCATTGTAACCACATCTCCTTGTGAATCCTGACCAGTTTAGCCACATGTCTTCACGGAGATAATGCAGGATTTTCTGAAGCTCGGACCATTGTGGTCAAAATTGTATTTAGCTTCTTTTTGGTAGAAATGATTGTTGCACTACATAGATCGTTTATGCCCCAAAAGATATAGCATCTTTTCTTTCCGTCTACTTTTGAGTCTTGGAAAAATTGTACCAGTAGATCCTTCCCTTGTCCAAAGATTTATTTCAAACCCAATCTCTCATGTCTATAGATGTCAGTGCCACTAGACAAGGATGGAAATGCACTACCGAAATGGATTGCCCTCCATAGACCCATACAAGTCGAGCTAAGTTTAGAGTGCATGAGTTCAAAATTGGTTCAAATGAAGAAGAATTAAACGAATGACTCCAGGTGTCCTACTTAGGCACATTCAAGTTGAATTCCGAACACAGTCTCATGGAACACAAAGAGATAAGTCTGAAAGACTTGAAGAGTTTTAATTATAGTTCCTAATAAAGTCTCCTTAGAATTAAGTGGATTAAGGCCTAAACCAAGCTCCATCTCTCATACATAGATCCATTCGGTTCAAGAACAAATCTAGTTCTGAAAAATGCTAATGAATGCAACAATTTTTTATGAAGTGAATGTTTGGGATAAAATATTTTAAGTGATTTTTAAAGACTTGTAAATTTTTATTGAATTTTAAAACTTTACAATTTTCAGGGGTTTTTGAAAAAGTTATTGTTAATTAGATTTACACAAATTTTACAAGAATTATATACATTTTACAAAGGATTTTATACAACTTTTATATAAAAAATATTATATGGTTTTTATACAAGATTTTACAAGAATTTTACAAGTTTTAAAGGATTTTAGCCAATTATTTTACAAATTTTTTATATACAATTTTTAAGCTATTTTTTATTAAGTCATATTTACAGTTTCTTTACGGCTTTTAAAAATCCAAAACATACACCCATACTTTTAGAGAGACATATTATTAAAAATAAGATAAAGTACGAGTTATGGCTTATAAAGTATATATAGCGTATATATACGAAACTCCTTTATACTTAGCATGAACTATGTCCTCATAGTAACCAAAGAAGCAACAAAGGAAGGCATAACTCTGGCTAAGTATTGATTGTTGAAAAGAATTTTGCACTACACTGACTCGCAAAGAATAACGAATAAATGAATAGAAGTCAATCACCCCCTAGATACTTAGGATCAAATGATCTTAAGGATAGTAGACTCAAAACCAAAGATAATCGAGGTCAAGAGAATGTACATAATCAATGGGTCAACTTATCCCCCCTATACTTAGGGGAAAATATCCCTACATGTAGAGAAGAATATCAACATGTAAGGGACAAGTGAGAAAGCCGATGATACAAAAATGGAAACAATTAAAAACGATATGAGCGATATTACCCCCTCCCCCCATATTTAGGGTAAAACGCACCCTAAGTATAAGCAACGACAGGGGAAATAGAACAGAACGATATGAACAATATAGTGTCTGCACCCCCTATACTTATGATAAAGTACATTCTAAGCATAGCAAAAATTCTAGATGATACCTAAGGGTGTAAGACAAACGAAAGAAAGAAAGAATAAAATCAAAAGTATATATAAGGTGATCTAGAAAATCAAGTATGAGATGAAGAGTATAAAGAGTGAAGAGCACATCTCATACAAAATGAATCGGGACAACCTCAATGGTCGATGGTTCATGATCAAGGAAGGGTTTAAACCGTTGACCATTGACTCGAAAAGTGGAATCAGAAGACAACTCAGATATATCAATGCTACCTTTGTCGTATACCTTTCGTAAGAGATAATGGCCTTACCACTTACTCTAAAGTTTTATTGGAAATGATTTTAGTCTCGCATCAAATAGCCAAACTTTCTGATTCGGCTCAAACTACTTGTGTCTGATGTGTGCATCATGCCACTCTTTCATCCTTATAATGCAGGTTACTCGTGAAGGCTTCGTTTCTCAATTCTTCCAAAGTTACCAATTCTGTTTGCCTCTGAACTCCCACATCATCTAAACCAAAGATAACCTTTTTCACTGGCCACCAAGATCTATGCTTGATCTCAACAGGTAAGTAACATGGCTTGCCATAAACGAGTCGAAAGGGAGATGTACCCAATGGAGTTTTGAAGGATGTTCTGTAAGCCCAAAGAATCGAGTCCAAAGGTTACGACCAACACTTCTGGATTAGACGAACAACCTTCTACAAGATTGTTTTAACCTTCCTATTTAAATTCAAGACTTCTGCTAGACCATTTGTCTGAGGATGATATGGAGCAGCAACACGATGATCTATGTCGAACTCGTTAGCAAGTGCTATTACCTTGTTGTTGATGAGGTGGCTACCCCCATATGCTATCAGAACTTGAGAGACCCGAACCATGAAATAATATGCTTTCTCGGTAACTTGCAAACCGTGTTCGCATCAGCATCTCGAACAAGAATACCCTCTACCCAACGAATTACATAATCTACAGCTAGAAGAATATACTCGAATCCCCGACTTTTAGGGAATGGGCCCATAAAGTCGATATCCCATGCATCAAACACTTCACAAAAGTGAATCGATTGCATCGGCATCGTGTCTCTATGTCCACAAGAGTCCATTCTCTAACAGTCAATACATCTCGTTACGAATGTATGGACATCCGCAATGAGCATAGGCCACCAAAGGCTAGATTGAAGCACCTTCTATGATTCCCTCTTCCATGTATGGTGTCCTCCAGCTTCTAATCTATGGCAATACGTGAGGACACTTTGGTATTATTCCTGAGGAATATACCAATGCTAGACGGAATTCTCGCCTTCATGATTAAGGATCGGATCCTCCTAATGGTAAGACTTGGATTTCGTGAGGAAAGTCTCAAGTCTTTGTCTGGACCAACCTTTTGGAACTTTCTTAGCAACAAGAAAGTTTACAATATCGGCATACCATGGGAGCGAGGCGATAACAGAATCACCTCATCGGGGAAGGTCTTGATGATTAGTACATCGAACTTAGAAGTCTCAGGTGTTTCTAGTCAGGAGAGGTGATCCGCCACCACATTCTTGACTCCATGCTTATCCTTGATCTCAATATCGAACTCCTGGAGTAGAAGGATCCATCTGGTCAGACATGTCTTGGAATCCTTCTTGTCCATTAAATACTTGATGGAGGTGTGGTCAGTAAAAATGGTTACTTTAGATCCTAAGATGTGGGATCTAAATTTGTCTAAGGCAAATACTACAACTAGCATTTCTTTCTCTGTAACTGTGAAATTCCGCTAGGTAGAATCCAAAATCTTGCTAGCGTAGTATATGGCATATGGAAGGCCATCCCTTCTTTGTCCCAACACAGCCCCAACAGCAGAATCGGAGGCATCTTTCATGATCTTGAATGGGAGAGACCCATCGGGTGGCTGAAGGACAAGAGCATCTACAACCATGCTCTTGAGAGTTTCAAAAGCCAAAAGACACTTATCATCAATAATAAACCCGGTGTCTTTCGCTAGAAGGTCAGATAATGGTCGGGAAATTTTGCTAAAGTCTCGAATGACATGTTGGTAGAAACTGACATGCCCAAGGAAAGACAGTAACTGCTTCAGATTGGACGGTGGATTGAGCTTCTTTATGGTATCCACCTTGGTCGGGTTCACCTTCATGCCTCTGTTGGAGATGACGTGACCAAGGACCGTCCCCTAAGTAATAATAAAAATGACTCTTATAGTCTTATCCCAAGAAAGAATGAGGGTAACCTATATACACTTATGAAGCATGCGATCTAGGCTAGAAAGATATGAATCGAAATCATCACATTAGATCGGAAAATCATCCATGATGTCCTCCAAGAAGTCTCCCACCATGTTCGTAAAAATCGAAAACATGTACCTTTGGAATGTAACTGGAACATTACATAATCTAAATGGCATCCGTTTGAAAACATATATTCTAAACAGACAGGAGAAACTCATCTTTTCTTGGTCTTGAGGTGTGATGGCCACTTGATTATATCCCAAATACCCATCAAGAAAAAAATAATGGCTCTTCTCGGCTAACCTTGCGATGATCTGATCAATGAATGGTAGCAGGAAGTAATACCTCATGGTTGCCTGATTCAAAAATTTGTAGTTGATAAATCCCTCATTCTCACTATTAATTATTTTATTTTAGCTATTTATCTTAGCAAAGCAGCATGAAAATACATGTAAATACAATAACTTAGCAAATTGCATGCATCTGTTAATATTGCATAATTAGCATGTTTTTGTGCGAAAATAAAAGAATAAAGGACAAAAAAGGAAGGAGGTATTTAGAACAAATACAGAGTGACCCGAACCCCAAGAGAGCGTCAAGCCCTGACCTGATCGCAAAATAAAATAAGTAGAGAAAGATAAGGGTCTACTTTGTGTTGTATACTACCCATATTTGTACATAATTATTTTGGATAAAATAAAATTAAATTATTATTTATACCCCTTGTATATATTTATCGTAACAATATAAAAATAAAATACAAATCATTAATTAAAAATAAAAAATAAAAAATAAAAATAAAATTCTCCTTTCAATTGTACAAAACACATGTATATACATTACATCCTTTGTTTACTATATACCTTCAAATAATTCATAAAAATAAAATAAAAATTATTTTATACTCCTAAAATTATGTTGAAAATAAATAAAATATAAAACTAGGGTATTTATGTAAAAACAACAAAATAAAAATACTTGTACATAATACATAGGTATTTTATACATGTATATAATACTAAATATTTTATATACACTAATTTAGTTTTCATAAAAATAATTAAAAATCACAGAAAAATTCTTTTAAAAATATTAAATAATTTTTATTTTATATATTTTTTAATTCAAAGTCATTTATTAATTTTAATTTAATTTTCTTTATTTTCTTCTTTGTTTTGTCATGTAGCCTATTTTGGCCTTATTCCCCACCGCTTCAGATTGGGCCAAGCAGATTCGTTGACCGCGGTCAACTGGTCGTCGCTAGCCCTTTCTCGTCCAAATCGGGTTTTGGCTAAACTTTGCATAATTCCTCCGACTCGATCCGATCGCCTCTACCCCCGAACATTTTCTCAGATTAGAGAGAGTGGATCCCTAATCCATGCCCAACGCCAATCCCTAGGATCTGTGTCTCGATTCGTGGGTCGTTCCCCCATCTTCTCAAACCTGAGCACCTATATAGCATGTGCCTTCCCCTTCATTTTTAACCAGCTTTGGTTGCGCCACCACCTCTTGCGTGCCCATCCTTCCTTTTATAGAGTGACAGGATGAGAGGGTGAGGGCGAGGATACCTTTTGGAGCGTGAGAGCCCCCAGGTCCGACGAGGATTCCCTCAGATCCGCCTTGAGGAGCATAGCCTCTGGCAGCACATGCCATCGAGGCCATTACCCCTGTGGGCCTTGTCCACTACCCCCAGGCGACTCCGATCATCCCAGATATTCATTCGATCTTTCTTTCTATTCAAATCGATCTTTAAGCAGACATATCACATCTCTGACTATCCCCTATTTTTACCATGTTCCGACAACATACACTTCGCTCCGACCTCCCTCCGCTTCTTCGCGTGCTCCGTAACCTTCCCCATGACTCCAGCCACCAGGTTGGAGCCTCCTAGGAGGTTGAATCCCCTACATCGCCGGAGACATGCCCTGTTCACCTTCACCCTTTATTCTTGACCCCGTTCATGCTTTAATTTCCGGAGCATACCCTCCAAGCGTACCACTCTTTCCTGTAGGGTTAAGGCATAGGAAGGCCTCATCTAGAGGCCAAGAGCACACGGTTGACCTGCTCCAAGCACCCATGTTGCCCTAGGACTGTCTCCTTGGTCCTGGACCCTTCTGAGCCATCTAGAAGTTGCGGACCATCGTCGATGTCATTTTCCAAATCTCAGCAACTCGTGAGGACACTAGACCCATGCTCCCTCACCGATCAAAACTTGTCGGAGGCGAGTTCATCCATGTTCATCCATGCGCCTTCTACACCGTTGGATGAGGCGACTCCACAGTTCTAATGGAAGCCATCCACCATCGGGAGGCCTCTGACCATCAGATCCATCTGAGGATCTCTTCTCCGTCGTCCATCGCTGAAGGGGTACTGACGCATCTCGACCATTCATCCATAAGTGGAGCGCCATCGGTCATTGGATTGTGCTTAATAAATGGTAATTTATTCTTAGGCATTTTCCTATTTTGCATTTACTCTTGAGTCATGTAAATATTTGTAGCCGTTTTAGTTTTAGTTGGGCATTTTGCATAACGGACCACATAAATTTTACTATTTGCAATCTCGTCCCTCTAAATCAAAGACATGTGCATGTTTACATCATTTTGTGAGTTAAATGCATCTTATATACTGAGCATCTAAAATGTTAATTATTGAATGAATAGTTTCTGATATGTGCATTTATACCCCTATGCATGGCTTAATGAGCATGTACGTATTTTCTTTGGACATTTTGCATCTTTGGCCTAAAGATTTTCACGTGTGTTACTGTTTGGTCTGAAGTTTTATCTTAATTGCAAAAAGGTTTTGTAAACTGTTTGGCTTGTATTTAATTAAATAAATACCATATTAATTCCAAAAATTCTATAAAATTTACTCTTAGCTCCTGCTGACATGTAATATTTATTATGATTTTTAGGATTTAAATTTGTGACATATATTATTTCTAAAAATAAAAAACCCTTAAAAATATACTTTTGTTTTAGAAAATACATAAAAATATGAAAAACATCTTCAAACATTCCACAAAAAATCCTGGTTGTGTATTTACGTGTGTTTTTACCTCCAGTACCAGTTTAATTTTCAAAATCATTATAAAAATCCTAAAAATTACAAAAGACCTAAAATTTCATAAAAATATTATAAAATTCTAGAAAAAATGAAAAAAATACATTTTCAGTTCTTATTTATGGATTTTTAGATATATTTTCTCACAACATTGCTCCCCGGGATTTTAGGTCATTCTAGTTAATTTTAATTTGCAATTTAATCCTAGTTGAGCATTGTTTCTATTTTAGCCCTTCTTTGATTTTAATAAAATCACAAAAATATCAGAAAAAATCCATAAAATTACCAAAAATACTTTAATTTTTGAAAAACCCAAAAATATTTTTGTCTTAATTTTTAAATATTTTTAGCGTCAAATAAAAATCCAAAAAGATTGATTGTGTGCATTGTTTCCTTGTTTATTTATTTTATTCCTTAATTTAAAAATCATAAAAAAATAGAAAAATTAAAAATAAATAAAAATATGCATTTTATTTTCTGAATTTCGACTACCTTATAGGATTTCTCATGCTCCTTTGTGTTTGACCCTAGTTGCTATACCAGGTTAAAATAAATAGCGAAGACCGTTGATATATTTGTAGGCTTTGATTGATTTATATGTTTGATTGAGTGGTTTTTCTCTTTTTCTTGATTAAGCATTTGCCTTGTGATCTAGGTCACAATGACCCTTTCATTACTTGTTTTTTCTAACCCGTGTCACTTGGTCGCTCGTTAGAATGGTCTCGTTGCTACGGAGCTTATCTTAGTAGTCGCTTTTTCCGATTTTCGTATATTTTATCTCTGTTTCTTATAACTGCTTTCTGGCCTATTTCTATTTAACTTTTTGTGCAAGGAACCGCCTGAGGACACTTTGGAGGAGACTCGCACCCGAGAAGGAGCAAGAGAAGAGCATGGACTAGTTATATTAGATAGAGTAGAGTAGTTGGTTTATTTTCAGTAGACTTCTCATTATTGTTGTAATAATTCTGGACTTTGGACTCTCTCTTAGACATTTGACATATATCGGGGTCTGTTTCGTCGAGCACCGGTGTGCTATAGGGACCTCACCGAGTTTCTCGCGGCTTTATTTTGATTGTTTTCTTTCTATTTGATTCCTTAAGATTTGGCCTTTAGACTTAGGACTTTTGATTGTGACCTAAATAATTTAAGGTACAATCCTGAATAGATTACCTGTTCCTATAGAGCGTAATTGGACCTTATTCATAATCGATAATAAAAAGTTAGTTTGATTTGATATGAGACCACGTGCCATGAGGAACCACATACAACACTAGTAGGAGACGTTGTGGCGGGTAACGAGTGTTTCCCAAGATTAGACTCCGGACTCTATTCGATTGGCTAACTATTGTTCTTCACAATCATTAGAATTGCCCATCTAAGTCTGATTTCTTCGTGCATCATATAGTTAGTTTTATTTCAGTCTTTTAATTTATGCGCAGATTACCATGCATGTAGAGTGCTTGTGATGGGTACGATCTCTATCTTTGCATGCATCGTAGTTTTGATCGCTAACAATCAAGAAAAATAAACCGAAGTCGTGTCAATCCACAAGGCAGAAGGACAGTCACTGATGTGACCTCGGATGAAATCCCTCGGTTAATCAGCAATTAACCCACAACAAGAATAAATCAATTAAGTATAAAAAACGTGGAGTTAAAATTTATTATAACTCTACAACAATTTGTATAGCATGTAAGTATGTGTAGATGTCGAACACTGGGAGCAAACAGTAAAAGGAGGCAAAAAGATGCTCAAAATTCTATCTTTTATCTCTTGTCCATATTATTGTTTTTGTGGATTTCTAATTTTATACATTATTTTATTTTATTTTTGACTTTATACTTTTGTATTTTATTTTTATATTTTCCATTTTTTATATTTCTTTTTCATTTAAATAATATATATATGTGTATATATATTTGTATGTGTGTATGTATGTATGAATACAATATAAGATATATATATATAGATACTATAAATACATAAATATGTAAAACTTTGCAAAATACAGTAAATATAATATTTTGTGATTTTTATATTTTCTAAATTTTTTGTTATTTTTTTTGGAATTTTTGTTAATTTTGATATATTTTTACCATAAAAAATATCCCAAATAAAGGATTAAAAAATTACCCGAAAATGATTTGTATTTTAAAAATAGTAAATAGGTCTCAAAATTACCCAAATTAACTTTAATACTAAATATTTATATACATAAAATTATAGAACAGAAAAACATATTTTGGATTTTTAAAGGATTTTTTAGATTTTTATAAAAGATTTTTGGGGTTTTCCAATTTTTAAGATTTTTGTTTTTCCAATTTTAGTGATTTCTGCTATGTACTTAAAATAGGTCAAAATATACTATATATATTTTTAGAATTTTAAAGATTTTATAATATTGTTTGGTATTGTAAGTTAAACAGGGAATGTATACTCTTTTTCATTTTTAATAAATAGATTAAATGCAAAAAATGCCAAGTAAAATATGGGCGTGAAAGTACAAGGCATGATGAATCTAGCCCTATTTTTATGGATTTTTGGGAGTACATAGATATATTTAATTAATAGATAGAACCTACAAAAATCCAAGTTCTAACAGGGGCATTTTTGCAAATAAAATAAATTCCAGGGGTACAAGCGTAAATTTCCAACATAGTAGAACATTTCTTTAATTTTTAAAGACTATTTTACAATTACAAAACTCACTAGGGTACACATGCAAAATGCCCATCATGTGGGATTACATGTGACACGCTTGGGAAGGATCAAAATGCAAATACAATAAAGTCTAAGGGCCTTCAAGCAAATTTCACAAAAATATATAATGTTCATATCATTTTATTGGACTATATATATATAAAAAAACATGTAGGGCTATCCCTGCAATTTGCCCAGCTCACGTGAGACGACACATGAGCTGAGCTGGACTGGACCCAAATGCAATTTAAAGAAATACAAGGTCTATTTACAAAATGTTCATTTATTTTGAAACTCTAACTTTTATTTACAAGGCTAAATCTTAATTACAAAAATGCAGGACTAAGTTTACAATTCACTCCACTAAAGGTTGGATCGAGTGGTGGGGTTTCATTCACTTAGACATGTACCGCTCATCCGACGACCGAGGATGCTTCAACAATCAGCGGTTAAGATTAGATCACTTAAGGTGATCTGACGGTCGGGATGTTTCTAGATCAAACGTTTCTACTGCGACCTAGAGCAGTTGAAGAATCGAACAGCCATAAGGAGATATGGAAGAACATGCCAAGAACTCGTTTGGGGCGAGTTCTGATCCGGCCTCCTGATCTACTCCGGCCGTCTTTAAGGCTCTAGATAAGGGCAAAATGGAGCTCTTTATCCTCTGCAACAGATGATGTGCTCAACATGGAACTTGGAGCTCCGGTGAGGTCAGGTGGAGCCAAGGAAGCAAGGGTGCTCCAGGTGCCTCTTCCTCTTGAAAATCAACTTCGTTTGGAGTCCTTTGGCCTCCAGCACCTACAGTAAGAGTTCGCAGAAGAACAGGGGGTTCTGGGGCCCTTATTTGGTCGAAATGGGTGGAAGGTGGAGCGGGCGAAGTTCCTCCGGCGAACGACGGAGTTGGAGGAGCTGTTCTCCAGATCCATGATGGATTTGGGGGTATGAAGGGGCCTAGTGTGTAGGGAAATGGAAGGTATGGAAGATGCAGGTGTTCGTGGGTCGGAGAACGGGTGGCTCATGGTGAATCGTTCGCCAGAGCAGAGCTCTGGTGAACTACGATTTGTCTATTTCACGCGAAACCACTATCCTAACTATTAATCTAATGACAGAAATAAAATTTTGGAATAAAATTCTACCTAAAAATGTAAAGATGCGCAACTCTTACCCGTTGGCGAAGGCAAGGAGTAGAGGTGGTAGGAGTAGGCTGCATGGGTGCACCTCCGCCCTCCATCAACCGTCACGATCTCAGGGGATCCCCTCATGTTATGAGGGTGCTCTGCTTTGGCCGAGGCACGGGGTTTAGTGGGATGGAGATGACCAAAGAAATCATGGAGGTCAGAGGTCTTTATTTATAAAACATATGAGCACCCTTATTTGACCGATGGAAATCAAAGAATTGATGTTATGTACAAGGGATTAGAGGTGATGGCGTGAATCATGATGGTTCTGGGAGTGATTTTCGTGAAGGGAGTGAAGTCGATAGATGGATGTAGCATGCAAGAAAAATGGATGAAAACACAGGGTTTGACAAGTCAGCGTCTAATCAGGAGCAGGGGGAGTTGACTGGCGGTCAACTCTTGACGCGCCACCATTGGGCCACATCAGCCCGCTAGGCGACAAAACTTACCGTTTATTTAAAAATAATCAATTTAAAATATTAAATGACTTTATTAATTTTTTATTTAAAATAAAATGTTTATTATTTAATGTAGTATTTTAATATGATTTTTATTTATTTTTTGATGTACTTTATTAGTAGTTAATTTTTAATAGTGTATTTATAGGTATATTCATCTATATTGTGTACAATTTTATTTTTATTTTGTATATTTTATTTTATTATTTTATCCTTTTAATTTATACATTTACAACTTATTTTTATGTGTATAAATCTATTTTTATTATATTTTTATAATGTCATTTGTTTACTTAAATAAATAGATGTGTATGTTTTATAGGTATATTCGTAGGTATTTTACCTATGTTCTATATACATCTTTTTTTAATGTATTTTATTGAGTTTTATTTTAGTTTTGTATTTTTAATAGAATATAGATAGTATTTACAATATTACAAAAACTATAAAAGAATGAAAGAATGAAATCCACTTTTATTTATATACATGTATAACATAGGTATTTTGTCTATATATTTATAGACTTATTTTATTTTACGTTTTCCTTTTGGTTTTATTTTGGTTTTACTATGTGCATCTGTTATAAATAATAATTAAAAAATTATAAATATATAAATTTGTAAAAATAGTAAGAAATGAATAAATTGATTTTTTAATCGAGTCTATTATACAATAATGGTCAAAAACCTAATTTTCACACAATAACTCCAAAAAATATAACACTACCACCATTAAATAGCTTGTGAAGATTTATATACAATTAGAGTGATTTTGATATGTTTTGAGTTTTTATTTGAAAGAAATGGGTCTAGGAAATTGGGTTTTTGGCTTTTTATTTTGTGTATAAAATGAACATCGTATGTTATTTTTATACAAAGTTAATTTTGTATTTTTATTTACATTATTATCTACAACTTTCGTGTACAAGTTTTCTTCATTTGATGAATAATAAAGAATAAAATAGGTGTAAAAAATGAATAAATAATAAATAAAAGAATGGCATTTTTATTCTATTTTTGACCTTTATCTCCCCCTACTTTATTCCTTATCGACCAACTCAATTCTTAACTTGGTCTCGGGATTTAGGGCCATAACATATCTTCAATATTTTATTCATTTTTATTTTCTTCTCTTTATTCTATAATTTTGGCATTAAAAACCTTATTTTATATACAAATAATGCAATAAATAATGAATGTTTATATGCACAAATTAATGTTATTTACATGCATTAGCTAGGGTTTTTAAGGCTAAACTGATAGAATATAGGTGAAGAAATGGATATTCATCACCCCCCTATATTTGCCTTTGCTAGTCCATAGCAAACACTTAAGCAATAAGTACAAAAAGAAGGAAGCAGAAAAAAAAAGAATAAATAGAATTGATCATGATTATTAAACTTGTCTGTAGAAAATCAAAGTTTGGAGCTCAGGTTATACCTTAATGAGAGAATGTATGTGGAACCTGGTCGGGAACCAAATTTAAAACACAACAACCTTCGAGAGTCACAGAACTCGGTTCGAACCCCCTCAATAACTTGGTCAGAACTAGCATATATCATACGCAAACCCTTATGACTATGAAACTGACTTGTACAGTGTAAGTGATAGTGGCTCTCTCCAACTGAAATGACAAAGGAACTGACTTCTCCAGAATGACAATCCAATTATTCCCCAATCCAGTACTCTGTCCTCGAGGAGCAAGGTATTCCCTTCTAAGTTCAAGTGGCATCCAACTCAAGAAGAAGTGGTGAAGAAAAGTATGGACGGTAGCCAGTGTAGCTAACTATCTTAAGATGCATGACCAGTGTAGTCAAGTCATCCAGCTGCAGACTCACATGGTAGAACTTTGATGCTCAAGCTTGCTTATTTTCTATACAATATATATACATACTCCAACAAGCATTTTATTTTCTTTTCAAGGATGTCCACTTTTTTGGATTTTTTTGAAATACTATTTACGAGAGCATTTACATAAGGAGTTTTTTCCTCTTGAGCCAGAAGACTATCCCTCTTTTGAAGCTTTATTGCAACCCACACTCTCCTGTCATTCGACTTCATGGCAACTGGACCAGGTTGGGGTGCACTTCCTCCCTAGATGAGGATGAATGTTTCCACTCGTGCACATCTCAGATCGGCAAATCCAACCCCCTCACCACTCCAACTGAGTTGAGCCAAGTGAAAGGTGTAAGTGTCCAAGATAGGTCACGACCGACAAGAGTCATGTGTGCATCTCGAAAAGTTCTAGTTAATTAGTTGAGGTGAATTGAACCCAGCCCTGAATCTCAAATAATTAAGTCCCAATAGCCTAAAGTACCTTAAACCTTATTACCATAAGGTTCCGGTGCAGTTGAGTGCGGTAAGGTCCAACCAAGCTCCAATCCTCGACTTTATTGGACTAGTTTAATCAGTAAGCTCAGTTGGAAAGAATGTGAATATGCAAATGCTATGTACAATGCAAAAAGAATACTATAATTTTTTAAAAAGAATTTGAAAATAAAAAGAATTTATAAAAAGAATTTTGGTAAATAGAAAAAGGAATTGGCACACCAAAGAAATGCAAATTATATACAACTATTTACACAGGTGTGCCGCTTTTTATTGATTTACAAGAATTTACAAATTTTAATAGTCATTTTATAGGTATATATACAAATGGAAATAAAATATATATTTATATATATAGCATTATTATATATTTTATTTTTAATGATGCCTTTATTCCTCAAATTTATTTGAGAACAATTTTCAAAACTATAGTGAAAAATAATTTTTGCAAATATTTACAAATATTTGAAAGCCATTCAAATGATATATACATATTTTCAAAATATCTTTACAATCATTTTTAAAATCATTTGCAAATTGGTTTTCAAACCCTCTTATTTCACACAAAGAAAAGAATTTTTGCAATCAAAACATTTTTACAAAGATTGAAAAATATGTTTCAAAAAGTTTTCCAAACGGTTCAAATCATTTTGTAAATAATTTTACAAAAATATTTTTACCTGATTTATTAATCAGTATATACAAAAAGCATTTGAGGAATAAATATTATTATTAATTGGTTTTTAATGAATTATATTTGTATAAATAGTATTTTTAGCCATATTTATTATTATAAATACGAAAGTACGTGTTATTTTTAAAGGATATACAGAGTGTATACGCCCCCCCATACTTAGCATGAGTTATGTCTTCATAGATCGAAAAAGAGAAAGCGAAGACATAACTCGTATTGACTATAGAAAAGCCTATACTACAATGACTAAAGAAGGAATGAATGAATCAAGAGATAAATGAATAGAAGTCTACCTTCCCTCTATACTTAGGATCAAATAATCCTGGGTATAGAAGACTGTACACAACGCTGGGAGGGTCAAAGGTGGGAATAAACAGATGACAACTCATACGATCCCCCCTTATACTTAGGGTGAGATATCCCTAAGTATAACAGAGCAAATTAATAAGAGAGGAGACAGTAGAGGGGATCAAAGAATGAAAGAATCCGTGGTACACCCCCTATACTTAGTACAAAGTATGTCCTGAGTTCAGAAAGCTGACAAAAGGGGTGATACCTTGTAGAAAGAGAAAAATGAAATGGAAAAGAAGAAAAGAAGAAAAGACAGAGATATAGATAGATGAAAAGATCATAGAGAATGTATGCATCACTCTTCCTATACTTAGGGTGAAAGATCCCTAAATATAGGCAACGACATGAGTGAAGAAACATAAGTGAGAAAGAACAATACGGTATGTACCCCCCTATACTTAGGAAAAAGTACATCCTAAGTATAGACACACAGATATGGCGAAAGATCCGAGGCACACAAGACATATGGAAACTGGTATTGGAGTTAGTCATTCCCTGGTGATGATCTCTTTGGGACCCGGTAAATGGTCTGCGAGGTCCTTAGCATATTGAATTAATCGGGTAGTCGGTAAACGGTCCGCAATTCAGACTGGCTGGGAAATATCTAACTTTGAGATTGGGCCAGTCTCCTGGGAGCATCGGGTTCCTAACAGCTCACTTAATCGATCTGCAAGACTGATTGATCACCTAAAATAAAATTGACAAGATTAATGATCGAACCTTTACGGTCATCTGCTCTCATGTTGAGTAGGTGAATTAGGGGTTTGACTTATGATCTTGTTTGCTTTCCAGATCCCATACTCACTCATCCCAATATTATGATGATGGGTCGGTGATCCCTTAGGCTACATATGGTAGCACCACTCTCGAGCACTTTGCTTCATTCATCTAGGAAGTTTCCGGGAAGCCTAGACTCACTCTCCGAACCTGAGTTTGATTCCGCCCTATTCCCCCTCGACCATCCTTCTTCCAATCCTGAGATTCCCGAACTAAGACCAACACATCTATTTGTACATTTTACGGCACCTTAGTTCGGGTCTTTTTCCTTTGCAGAGACTTGCGAGATTAACCAACAGTAAGGGACGCACCGATGAGCAGCCCCAGGGTTCTACATATGTTCTTGATCAGGGTGCCATCAAAAACACACTTCTAGCCTCCATGGATATGATGTAGAGATATATTAGAGATCAGGGAGCGTTCATGGAAGAGATGCATAGAGAGCTAGCATAGATGCGAGCCAACAGAGGAAAGCCGTAGCGACCTGCCAATGGAGACATACCTGCAGCAGAAGGAGGAGGAGACAGACAACCAGAAGAACTACAGGAGCTAGCCTGACCCGCCAGGACGATGAGGCAGTTGCACAACCCTGGTGCAACCATCACCCACCGCTGGATCCAGCTTTCGGAGATTATGGGCAACTTCAAGCTCGGCCACCAAACGTCCAGTTACTGCCCAAGTTCCATGGGCTAGCCATTGAGAGCCACATCTGCATTTGTAAGAATTCGAGATGATTTGCATCATTGTCCACTACAGATTCATGGACGAGGACACCATCAAGATGATGGCATTTCCCTTCTCCCTAGTCGACAGAGCAGCCTATTGGCTGAAGCATTTGGGGACATATGTTACCATTTGGGAGCAACTCCAGACCGAGTACCTGAACAAGTACTACCTAATTGGTCGGACCAATACAGCGAGAGCACTGATAAAAAATTTCACCATGATCCCCAACGAGCAGTTCCATGAGGTGTGGGATCGATTTCATGATCTCATCGACTGGTGTCCACACCATGACATATCCAAGCCCAATCTAGTCCAGAGTTTCTTTTGTGTGCTAACACCGGAACTGCTGACACCGGAACTGCATGGCTTGTCAATGCTTCTTTTGGGGGTTCCTACTTCACCAAGGATGAGGACCATGTCTGGACCATCTATGAGGAGATGGCCGAAAACTACACAGTGATGTCCCAGACTCGAGTCTATGCACAGGGGAAGCCCCTTCCACATTCCGTGTCCTATTCGAGTATAGTACGGGTTGGTGCGTGTCCATCTACTTCGTAAGAAGCAACAACATGGGCAGAGTCGTTAGCACCTGATATGGGCATCATTAGCTATAAGTTGGACTGCATAGAGATTATAGAGAAGAAGCAGTACAAGGCATGACACAAATATATCATTTGGCACAGACTCTCAGTGACATGAAGACCCAGATCTTGTGTCTCCAGGAGGCAGAGACAGCTTCTCATCCCTGTCTCAGGTCATAGGCTGCTCCCAGCAGTAGCCACTAATGATGATGATTACGGTGGTGCTAATGCTACCAAGGATGATGATCCAATAGAAGGTACTGAGGCCGTCACTTCTCCAGATGTAGTCAATGGTACTGATGCCACCATTTTTCCTGATGCTGAGCCAGAGCACGGTACTGATGTCGTAAAGACAGATGCTGTTGGTGGTGATGATGCCACTATTTCTATTCCAGTTGTGTTACCCTCTGTTGTATCTCAGGACAATATTAAAAAGGCCAAAAAACTTAATAAAGGAAAGGTTTCTTCATCTACTCCAAGTCCATATATGTTGCATGATGATCCTTGTATGGACCCCATTCCCTAAAAGCAACAAGAACCTCCTCCTAGCCCTCTATCGAAGGAGGGACCATCCTTCCCCTTCCCTCTGGCACTCTGCTTAGAGAAGGGGAATAAAATAGAAAATCTTAAAAAAAAGACAATATTTAGAGTTCAACTAGCAGATGATAGAGAGATTCCATATCCAGCTGACTCTACAAGAGGGACTTGAGCACATCCCTCTCTTCCATAAGAACTTGAAAGAGAAGACTATTGCCCGCATGAAGAGAAGGAACCACAATGCAGAGATCCATGCGCTCGCTCGTACCACTTGCTTCATGATACAAAATTGTTTGCTAGCCAAGAGACCAGATGCAAGAGCTCAGTATGTCAGATGCCACATTCATGAGCAGCGTTCGATTGGACCCTACTAGATAGCGGCTCTTCCATTAACCTTCTCATAGCAGCCGCTAATGATGATGATTACGGTCATGCTGACGCCACCAAGGATGATGATCCAGTTGAAGGTACTGAGGCCGTCACTTCTCCAGATGCAGTCAATGGTACTGATGCCACCATTCTTCATGATGCTGAGCTAGAGCACGGTACTGATGTCGTAAAGACTTAAGTTGTCGATGGTGATGATGCCACTATTTCTATTCCAGTTGTGTTACCCCTGTTGTATCTCAGGACAATATTAAAAAGGCCAAAAAAACTTAATAAAGGAAAGGTTTCTTCTTCTACTCCAAGTCCATATGTGTTGCATGATGATCCTTGTATGGACCCCATTCCCTGAAAGCAGCAAGAACCTCTTCCTAGCCCTCTATCGAAGGAGGGACTAGCCTTCCCCTTCCCTCAGGCACTCTGCTTAGAGAAGGGGAATAAAATAGAAAATCTCAAAAAAAGACAATAGTTAGAGTTCAACTAGCAGATGATAGAGAGATTCCATATCTAGCTGACTCTACAAGAGGACTTTGAGCACATCCCTCTCTTCCATAAGAACTTGAAAGAGAAGACTATTGTCCGCATGAAGAGAAGGAACCACAATGCAGAGATCCATGTGTTCGCTCGTACCACTTGCTTCATGATACAAAATTGTTTGCTAGCCAAGAGACCAGATGCAAGAGCTCAATATGTCAGATGCCACATTCATGAGCAACGGTTCGATTGGACCCTACTAGATAGAGTTTCTTCCATCAACCTTTTTCCGGCAACCTTGCTCAACCGATTTGAGTTTGACCCTCTTGGACAGAGCAGGACAGTCCTTCAGTTTGTTCATAGATCTACCAAGAGGCTAAAGGGGGTTGTTGAAGGACGCGATCATCACAATTCAGGGCATGAAATTCCTACGGACTTTGGTTGTACTGGACATTTCCACAAGGTTGGCACATACAGCGACTTGAGACTTCTTGTGAAGGCCAAGTCGTACCATTGGGAGGATCCCATCCTTTATCATGAAAGAGGGGATAGTGTCTGGCATCAGTGTATTCCTCAGGAGGAGGACCATAGGCATCCTCACTTATTGCCACAAGCTTGAGGCAGGAGGACATCATTCTAGGAGGAAAACAACACAAAAGGTGCTCCAATCCGGCCAATGGTGCCCCGACCCTCTTCAAGGATTCTGATGAATTCATTGATGATTACAATATATATAGAGATAATATGATCAAATTATGTGATATACAACCTTAATGCTTGATCTATAAACTCCAAATTCACATAATCTATATTCGTTACAGACTGCAGCAAAAATATCTATAATTGCACACAATCAATTAAAATCTCTGCATAAATCAATTGATCATGATTTTCTAATAAAAAAATGTTTTCAAAAATATCGATTATATATTTCATTCCTAATCATTCTTGTCAAGTCACCTAAAATATAACTTAACTAATTATCTGCATGAATTAAGCAAAATCATATGGAAATGAATTGGGTATATATAGCATTAAATATAACACATTGATTTGACTCTACAAATCTCACTTTTTATTGGGAAGAAAATGGAAGGGAAGATAGTATAAATTGCCCACTCATTATAGCTTGGATAAAGCCCACAGTTTTTGTTGGAAAGAAATGGAGAGGGGGAATAGTGCAAAAGTTCCTCTCTTTAATATCATGCATGTGCACCAGTTACCCCCTCCCCTTTCCCATGCATAGAGCCACCATACCACTCCCTTCCCCATGCATAAGTTGGACCTCACGTAC
Source organism: Ottelia alismoides (assembly GCA_037367405.1). Taxonomy (NCBI): domain Eukaryota; kingdom Viridiplantae; phylum Streptophyta; class Magnoliopsida; order Alismatales; family Hydrocharitaceae; genus Ottelia; species Ottelia alismoides. Next base: position 775,841 of record JAZKJV010008657.1, on the reverse strand, counting down.
TTCACCCATTCCCTTCCCCATGCAACAATTATATTTTTGTCTTTACTCTCTCTTTATTTGCATAGCATGGAGCCGCACAATGCAAGGATAAAAAGGCCACTCACGTACTCACCCCTCCCCATTCTGATTCTCATTCACGCACTCCCCATTTACTCCCTCATCTCACGCACTCTCTTTCTCCCCATTCTCTCTCGACCTCCCCTCACGCATATTTCTCAGCCATGTTATTTCTCTAACATTTTCATATGCAGAACGGAGCCAACAACGCCCGAGCATTGCCCTCCTCCTCGCAAATTGACTTCTCCAGTCCGTGCTATCGTGCACCCACACCCAGCTCCAGCCGGCACGCTGCTGTGCGTGGGCCTTCTTCTCCACCCGCACAGCTGTTGCGTTCACGGCAAGCAACTGCGCACCGGCGTCCACTTCATGCGATCTTCTCATCCGTGCGCCAGCTCCCTCGGGCGGGTACAAACGTACGCCACCGACCAGCAACAATGATGCACCTAGCGGCTCCTCGCATCTAGTTGCGCCCATGTGCAGTAATGCTCTCCTTCTAGCGCCAGGTCTTCCTCCAGCTTGCGCAGTGGACCAGCTCGCATGGTAGTCCTGCTCCATCTGCTCTCGTGCACAGCAACACTCTCCAGTTGCTCCAGCCCCGCGCATCACATCCAACGCACCCCTGCTAGTGTGTAGTAGCCAACGGAGGCGCGTCCAGCCACCGCGTACCAGCGTACACCTCTAGCGCGCCAACAACCCCGCGCCAATCACCCTCGTGCAACATCAGCCGCCCTCGTCCAGGCTGTTCTCGTGGACAGAAATTGCACCATCCCATCCGTGCATGAGCATAAGATTATCTTTCTCTTCTCTTATTTGTTTTACTTTATTTACTTGTCAATTGCACTTATACCCTTGAACTCATCTTCTAAGTTATTTCAAGTATATCTTGTTGTTTCAACATTGATTAGTTGCAAGCATTAGATCATGTCTTTACTATCCTCTCTAATTGCATCTACATTTTTTACATGTTATTTCATATGCTGAAACATCATCTTAGAATACTCAAAAAAAAATACTAAGAAGCATCTCTGTTATCTTTAGATAAATTCGATCAAGTTTGACACCATCTAAAGAAAATCATTATCATATCTCACTTCATCGGATTAAGATTGGAATCAAGTTTTAAATGTCGAATTAAAATCGTGAATTTGTTTAGTCTCTGTGGATTCGAACCTCTACTTGCCGTATGCATTTTATATGTCTCCATTGTGCTCGTAGTTGTATTTTATTTGTTTGATAACGGTTTATCGTGGGAAAACAACGACTTGATAAAATCATCATTTTAAACCGCGAAAAACCTCATCAACATTTTGGCGCCGTTGCCGGGGACTAGGCAACATTTGCAATTTTTTCTTCACTTCCAACTAGTTTTCAAGTATCTAATCCGTGTATTTTTTTGTTTTGCAGGTACTTAGTCTTCAAAAAAAGAAAAAAAACTTGTCTTTTCAAGCATTTTGTTTTAGCAAACTTGTAATCTGTAAAAAAAAAAAATTTTTTTCTTCCCCCCCCCATCTCGGAAAAGCTCGCCATCAAGAGGACAAAATATTACGGATTTAGCGCCAGAAGTGCAGGCACTGTGAGTCCCTCTTTCTCTTAGGCATTTTAGGATTTTAAAATTTCCTGCATTTGTTTGCGCTCCGAACATAAACCGAAAAAATTAAAAAACACTTCTTCTTTGCATCATCTCTATGGTCTTCTCCCTCTGATAATCTAACTCAAAGACCACCAAATCGTGTACTGATCATTTAAAAAGATAAGCTTGAAAGGCCACCGCAGTGGCCCGAGCAGAAAGCGGAAAAATTGTGATTGCTTGATTTGATGCACGTGTATGACACAAAAATCACGAGCACATAGAACCCTTGGATAGAGACAAAAATCCCTGGTGCTACGTGGGATTGCAGAGAGAAATCGTAACTCCTCGACGCGTTGGGCACAGGTTCTTGTGGGAAAAGCAGATCTAACGATCTGAGTACCAACCCTGGATCCCCCAGCCGGATTAGGACATCGATTTCTCACAATCTTCCACACCCACCTCATCCTTAAGGACTCTAATTTCTCTGAAAACTTTTGTTGAATCACTAAACTAAAACCGAAAAGATAACCGCTTCCGCAGCAATTTTTGTGTGAGTTGGTGAATTAACAAATTGTCTTGTGTATTGTGTTGTGTATGCTAGGTCGTAGATCTCTGAAACATCCAGTACAACAACCATTAGAGTACGACCCGATTTATAGAAGAAAAACAAACCCATCTCTTTCAACTGAGAATTCATCTGACATGGGTGAAGAAAGACCAAACCCTATGGACCTCATCCTGCATCAACTACAACTGTTGAGAGAGGAAAATGCGACGATCCGCCATACAATAGCACCTCTCATCCGACCACCACCCATAAGCACACATTACAACCCGGCCGCAGAGGACTTAGTTCATTGGGTCCAAATCCCGCCTGAAGTAGGAGACTTTGAGATTAAACCCGCATCCCTCTCCTTAATCCCAAAATACTATGGAAATGACTCTGAAGATCCCTTCCTCCACATCCAAGACTTCCGATCTGCTTGTGACACTATGAGTATCCCTGGGGTAGAGAAAGAATACATCTACATGAAAGCCTTTACCCACTCACTCAAAGACAAAGCACTCCAATGGCTACGAAATTATGGAACCCCACTCACCTCTTGGGACTCATTAAGAGAGGCATTCATCAAGAAATACTTCCCAATAGGAAAGACAAATGCCCTGAGACAAGCCATATCATCATTCACTCAGAAAAATAGAGAGCCCATTCATGAAGCCTGGGAACGATTTAAGGAACTTCAAAGGAAATGCCCTCATCATGCCATACCCAAATGGAAATTGGTTCAGATATTTTATGAGGGCATAGATACATCATTTAAGAGAGTGATTGATGGCTCATGTGATGGAAACTACATCAGCCGTGACGAACATTTCGTTTGGAATTTATTTGAAAATATGGCTGACAATTCGGTGAACAGTTCCTCAATAGAACAATACAGTGGAAATACGAGGACAGTCAATATCATTGATCATGAGAGATCTAGCAATGACAATCCTGATAGATGGGAAACCCTCTCAAAACAAATGAACCTCATGACTCAAGCTTTAGAAAAATTGGCCATGAATAATCCCACCAGCCATGAAGTTGACCACACCACATTCACCCATAATCAAGACATGAATCCTGAGACTGTGAATGTGAACTGGGTGCAGAGAAATCAAGGAGGATATTCAAATAACCACAACACATGGAGAGAGCAACCAAATTCCGGGTGGAATGGACAGAACAATTCTCATTTTCAAAATCACACCCAACCCAGACAACCGATAGCACCGCCCGTGACTCAACCCTCCACCACTGCGGTAAATTTCGACGCCTTGGCTCAGGCAATACAACAACTAGCTATAGATCAACAACAGGCCACTGAAGCCCAACAAAAAGCCAACTCTGAGAATGCTCGTCAATTCGCTGAGATCAGATCGTACATCCCAGCCTTATCACCTCAACCGCTGCCCAATCCAAACACCAATAAGGCTAGCTCATCTGGAGTACTTCAAACTCCTCCACCTGTCGGATCTTTCACCTCACCACCTGGTTTTCAAAACCAGAGTCAAGGATTTTTTACACCTTCTAGGACAAACCAAGGGAACCCACAACAAGCGCCTAGAAATCAAGTCAATTTCAAAACCCCACCCCATCCAAACCAATCTGCTAATGCTGTCACTTTGAGAAATGGGAAAACCACTTCTGCCTACACCAGACCACTAGCCTCTGAGGATCAAATTGAAATTGAGGATGAGTTTGATGATAGAGAGAAATCAACTGAAACAACCATGCTCCCTCCTTCCTCCCCAACCATAACCATCCCCTTTCCCGGAGCTCTTCATCGAAGAAAATCGCGATCATCCACCATTGATCCAGAGTTAGAAAAACTATTCTCGGACATCGTCATTGAAATCCCGCTCTTGAAAGCCCTCGAACAAGTTCCAGCCTTCTCCCGATTTTTGAAGGACAAACGCACACCAAAACGAACATCCAAAGGAAAAAGTAAAAAGGACAATGAACATATTGAGAGACATGTGCTCCCTCAAGCAACAACCAATGCCATCTCCCAATTCTTACCCACCAAAAAGAAAGACCCAGGAGCTCCTCTAGTTAGATGCACAATTGGCAAATTGACCTTTGATCACACACTGCTGGATAATGGCGCTTCTATCAATCTTCTTCCGTCTGCTATTCTGGAGCAATTTGACCTAGGAAAACTGAAACCCGTCTCAATGACTTTGCAAATGGCTGATCGATCTGTGAAAAGACCAAAAGGACTTCTTGAGGATGTGATAGTTGATGTTCAAGGTCATAAATTCCCGGTTGATTTTGTTGTGATGGATATGGATCAAGCAAATATATTGAGTGAGACACCAATCATACTAGGACGACCATTTTTGGCCACTGCTAAAGCTCATTTTGATTATGAGGTTGGAAGAGTTGAATTTAAAATCAATGGCCAAGTCATTCCTGTTGATCTTGTCACCCCTACTTTCACTGAATCTGAGACCGAAGAATGTGGTTGGATAGAAAGATGTGCTGTTCTCAACATTCAAAAAGACTTTGCCCCCATCCATCTCACCAAGGATCCTTTAGAGGTTAGTCTGAACACCTCTAGATCCACTTACAAAAATACTTTCCATGAAATTGCCACCTACAATCTGAATCTTGCACTAGAAGCTCCACCAAGCCCTCTCACCGGACAAGAAATTGAGGAGCTTGATAATGCCTGGGACACATTAGACTCTGAACTCTCATTAACCTCAACCATGATCATGCCCATGATGGAACCACCATTTGAGACTATTTCTGTAATAGACTCAGGAAACATTACAACTCTGAATCCATCGACAACCACTGTTGAATTAAAACCACTACCCAAAGATCTGAAGTATGCTTTCTTGGATGATGCCCACACTCTACCAGTCATTATCAATGCCAACCTAAATCATATGCAAGAGAGCCAACTAATGGAGGTGTTGAAAAAGAATTCTCAGGCTATTGGTTGGAAAATAACTGATTTGAAAGGAATAAGCCCGACATTCTGTACACACCACATATATTTGGAGAATGACAGTAAACCCTCTCGAGAAATGCAAAGGCGGTTGAATCCTAATCTACGAGAGGTTGTGAAGAATGAAATATACAAGTGGTCGAGTGCCGGCATCATTTATCCGATAGCCGATAGTCCTTGGATTAGTCCCCTCCAGGTTGTCCCCAAGAAAGCTGGATTAACAATCGTGAAAAATGAGAAAGGCGAGGACATACCTACCAGAGTAGCCACATCTTGGAGAGTCTGTGTAGATTATAGAAAACTCAATAAGGCTACTCGAAAAGATCATTTCCCATTACCATTCATTGACCAAATCATTGAGAAGCTAGCCGGAAAAGAATTTTTCTGCTTTTTAGATGGATATTCCGGTTATAACCAAGTGGCCATAGCACCTGAAGATCAAGATAAAACCACTTTCACTTGTCCTTTTGGGACTTATGCATTCCGACGAATGCCTTTTGGATTATGCAATGCCCCTGCCACTTTTCAAAGATGTATGATGGGTATCTTTGCTGACATGGTTGGTGATTTTATGGAGATATTTATGGACGATTTTTCAATTTTTGGAGACTCTTTTGAGGATACACTTGGATTTTTGGACAAAGTCTTACAAAAATGTATTGAGGTAAACCTGATCTTATCTTGGGAGAAATCACATTTCATGGTGAAACAAGGAATTGTATTGGGACATATTGTATCAAAGAAAGGGATAGAAGTGGATCCATCGAAAATTGAGACCATCGCTCACTTAGGTCCACCCGTGAATATAAAAGGTGTTCGGTCCTTCCTAGGTCATGTCGGTTTTTACCGACGATTTATCAAAGATTTCTCAAAAATCTCCCGCCCTCTCACCAAACTACTTGAAAAAGACCAAGATTTCACATTCACCAAGGAAGCATACGAGTCTTTCAGTACATTAAAGAAAATCATCACTGAAGCACCCATACTACAGCCCCCTGATTGGAACTGTGAATTTGAAATCATGTGTGATGCTTCTGATTATGCGGTTGGGGCAGTATTGGGTCAAAGGAAAGATGGAAAACCTTATGCCATTCACTATGCTAGTAAAACTCTGGATGATGCTCAAAAGAACTACACTGTAACTGAGAAAGAACTTTTGGCTGTGGTGTTCTCCTTAGAGAAATTTCGATCTTACATCCTGGGATCCCACATCATCATCTACACAGACCACTCTGCTCTGAAATATCTCTTCACAAAAACCGATGCTAAGCCTAGACTCATTAGGTGGGTATTACTGCTCCAAGAATTCGATTTAGAGATTCGAGATAAAGCCGGAGCAAAGAATGTCGTGGCGGATCATCTTTCAAGACTCCCTTCCTCAAACACAGACACAATCCCCATCTCTGACACTTTTCCAGACGAAAGTATCATGTCTGTTTCTCAACTCCCTTGGTATGCCGACATCGTCAATTACATCGTCACTTCCACATTTCCTGATGATTGGCCAAAACATAAGAAAGACAAAACCAAAGCCCAAGCCAGATACTATCACTGGGAAGATCCTTTGCTCTTCAAAGAAGGTACTGATTTAATATGGAGACGATGCATCCCCGAATCTGAAGTCAACGATGTCCTAACTCACTGCCACACTTCTGGGTGTGGAGGACATCACTCAGGGAAGCGCACAGCCGCGAAAGTCTTACAATGCGGTTTCTACTGGCCCACACTCTTTAAAGATGCCCATCATTTTGCTCAATCTTGTCCTGCCTGTCAGACCAATGGGACAATAACCCGTCGTAACATGATGCCCCTCCAACCCGTGCATATAGTCGAGATCTTTGATACTTGGGGAATAGACTTCATGGGACCTTTCACCACATCACATGGCTACCAACACATTCTTCTCGCTGTTGATTACGTCTCTCGTTGGGTAGAAGCCATTCCCACTCGTGCTGCTGATAGCACAACCGTTGTCAAGTTCTTGAACGACCTATTCTCTCGATTTGGATTGCCAAAGGTGGTCATTAGTGATGGAGGGACCCACTTTCTGAATGCTTCAGTCAAGAATTTACTCAAGAAAAATGGAGTCGAACATCGTGTCTCAACTGCGTATCACCCACAAACTAATGGAATGGCCGAGCTGTCAAACCGAGAAATCAAGACCATCCTCCAGAAAATTGTTCGCTCTAATCGTAAAGACTGGTCCCAACACTTACCCGCTGCTCTCTGGGCCTACCGCACCGCTTTCCGCACTCCCATAGGTATGAGCCCATTTCGGTTAGTCTATGGAAAGCCGTGTCACCTACCTGTAGAGGTCCACCACAAATCACTCTGGGCAATCAAGAAATGTCATCTAGATTATGATGAGGCTGGGAAGAAACGACTGTTGGACTTATCTGAACTTGAAGAATTGAGATCACAAGCCTATGATAAACAACCTGCTATACAAAGAGAAAATCAAGTTGTGGCACGATGCCAACATTTCGAGGAAAACATTCAAGGAAAATCAAAAAGTATGGCTATTTGATGCAAAACTGAAGTTATTTCCAGGAAAACTGAGATCGAAATGGAAAGGACCATACATTATAACTCAAGTATTCGATAATGGCTCGATAGAAATTTCTGACCCAAACACTAAAGCCACTTACAGAGTCAATGGTCAAAGACTAAAACCTGTTGTTGAACCATCTGGTCCTATGCCGGTTTGCACAACATACCTTCTGCAGGAAAAATGAACCACCACATCGCCTAGCTGAGGCGTTAAATCATGCACTCTGGTGAGCCTCCCCTCACAGGTATCTTTTTACTGCTCGCATGTTTATTTTCACCGCATTGCATTAGATAAGTATGGGGGTACCCCTCTACATTACATTCCAAAAAAAAAAACAAAAAAAATACATTTCACATCCCTTCTGATCCTCCTATTGTACATTGTCTTCACCATGAGGACATGGTTTCTGTTAAGTATGGGGGGTGTCTGCATAGTTTTTCAAAATTGCATACTCTTTCAAAAAAAAAAGAAAAAGAAAAGAAAAAACTCTCTTTTGCAAAAATTCCCCTAAAAATATTTTCAAAAGCAAGAAAATCACCAAAAATACATCCTTCCTAGTTTTATCCTATTTTGAGAAATCAGATCTTCATTGCATAAATCATAGACCGAGGTTGAGTTGACCCTAATCCACTTAACTTCATCAGAATTTCACTAGGCATGAGTTTTAAGCTTTCTTCAGGTCCATATAGACTTTATTCTCTCAGTTCCACTAACTCTACTGGTGAATGAACTTTTGTATCTAACTAGATCACCTGAGCAACTAGTAGCACTCTTAAACTCTTCAGTGGATATTAAACAACTACACATTGCACTTAGCTTGAGTGAGTTGAGTTTATGAGATACAATTACAATCTAGTTGAGGTGAGGAGTTGTCCTCTTGGTTGTGCCAATGCCTGAACCTTATCTATAGTCAGTGAAGGAACCTGACTCAGGAGCAACATGATCTCTCTAGTCCAAGTGTGTCAGCAATAAAGCCAGTATCGTGCCTCCAAAGACAATATTAAGCCGATACTACCTCTTGATGCCAAAACCCAAGACAAAAATACCACAAAAAGGCATATCACAATACAAATGCCAAAAACCACCAATCATGCAATGATGTGCAAAGCAAAAGCAAGGAAAGAAGACCACCAAATAACCCTTCTCCATCAAAAAGCCGTGGTAGCAGCCCAATGATGCTACCTAAATTTTTAAAAGAGGCCCAAAGAGGCCCAGGGTTATGTTCTGCAAAAGGAGAAGAATGAGAGCAACGGACCAAAGCGGTCTACGGAAAACCCCGAAATTAAGTCCCATTCTCCAATAAAACTATGACCTATTTTCTATGCTGACATACTTGGGTGAAAGGAGATTATTCCTGAATCTAGGTGAGGACTGAGACTATTTGTATAGGGAATCATTCGGTACCTTGATAGATTGTGTTGTTAGCTCGTTCTCTTGACTCACAAAAGCTAAAACTATCACTAACACTGTTTATATCCACTCAAGGTCAAAGAGAATACCTGTTTCTTAGGGATGAGCTGACCTGATCGACCTTCTGAAATCATGTTTGATTTTGTTGGAACTGAGAGGCTGTTGAAAATACAAAACTCGAGTCAAGTTGACTATTCGAATAAATCATTAATCCATGGGTCAACTCCACTTAAGTTTGTGCATCTGTGAGGTTAGGATCTGAAAACTCAAGACTTTGTGGGTATGTCTGCTGCAAACCCTCACCCAATCTATCTTGGCTATTTTCCTTCATTATTACTTATCTTATTCTTGCTCGGGACTAGCAAGACTTAAGTATGGGGGTGTGATGATTACAATATATACAGAGATAATATGATCAAATTATGTGATATACAACCTTAATGCTTGATCTATAAACTCCAAATTCACATAATCTATATTCATTACAGACTGCAGCAAAAATATCTATAATTGCACACAATCAATTAAAATCTCTGCATAAATCAATTGATCATGATTTTCTAATAAAAAAATGTTTTCAAAAATATCGATTATATATTTCATTCCTAATCATTCTTGTCAAGTCACCTAAATATAACTTAACTAATTATCTGCATGAATTAAGCAAATCATATGGAAATGAATTGGGTATATATAGCATTAAATATAACACATTGATTTGACTCTACAAATCTCACTTTTTATTGGGAAGAAAATGGAAGGGAAGATAGTATAAATTGCCCACTCATTATAGCTTGGATAAAGCCCACAGTTTTTGTTGGAAAGAAATGGAGAGGGGGAATAGTGCAAAAGTTCCTCTCTTTAATATCATGCATGTGCACCAATTACCCCTCCCCTTTCCCATGCATAGAGCCACCATACCACTCCCTTCCCCATGCATAAGTTGGACCTCACGTACTTCACCCATTCCCTTCCCCATGCAACAATTATATTTTTGTCTTTACTCTCTCTTTATTTGCATAGCATGGAGCCGCACAATGCAAGGATAAAAAGGCCACTCACGTACTCACCCCTCCCCATTCTGATTCTCATTCACGCACTCCCCATTTACTCCCTCATCTCACGCACTCTCTTTCTCCCCATTCTCTCTCGACCTCCCCTCACGCATATTTCTCAGCCATGTTATTTCTCTAACATTTTCATATGCAGAACGGAGCCAACAACGCCCGAGCATTGCCCCTCCTCCTCGCAAATTGACTTCTCCAGTCCGTGCTATCGTGCACCCACACCCAGCTCCAGCCGGCACGCTGCTGTGCGTGGGCCTTCTTCTCCACCCGCACAGCTGCTGCGTTCACGGCAAGCAACTGCGCACCGGCGTCCACTTCCTGCGATCTTCTCATCCGCGCGCCAGCTCCCTCGGGCGGGTACAAACGTACGCCACCGACCAGCAACAGTGATGCACCTAGCGGCTCCTCGCATCTAGTTGCGCCCATGTGCAGTAATGCTCTCCTTCTAGCGCCAGGTCTTCCTCCAGCTTGCGCAGTGGACCAGCTCGCATGGTAGTCCTGCTCCATCTGCTCTCGTGCACAGCAACACTCTCCAGTTGCTCCAGCCCCGCGCATCACATCCAACGCACCCCTGCTAGTGTGTAGTAGCCAACGGAGGCGCGTCCAGCCACCGCGTACCAGCGTACACCTCTAGCGCGCCAACAACCCCGCGCCAATCACCCTCGTGCAACATCAGCCGCCCTCGTCCAGGCTGTTCTCGCGGACAGAAATTGCACCATCCCATCCGTGCATGAGCATAAGATTATCTTTCTCTTCTCTTATTTGCTTTACTTTATTTACTTGTCAATTGCACTTATACCCTTGAACTCATCTTCTAAGTTATTTCAAGTATATCTTGTTGTTTCAACATTGATTAGTTGCAAGCATTAGATCATGTCTTTACTATCCTCTCTAATTGCATCTACATTTTTTACATGTTATTTCATATGCTGAAACATCATCTTAGAATACTCAAAAAAAAATACTAAGAAGCATCTCTGTTATCTTTAGATAAATTCGATCAAGTTTGACACCATCTAAAGAAAATCATTATCATATCTCACTTCATCGGATTAAGATTGGAATCAAGTTTTAAATGTCGAATTAAAATCGTGAATTTGTTTAGTCTCTGTGGATTCGAACCTCTACTTGCCGTATGCATTTTATATGTCTCCATTGTGCTCGTAGTTGTATTTTATTTGTTTGATAACGGTTTATCGTGGGAAAACAACGACTTGATAAAATCATCATTTTAAACCGCGAAAAACCTCATCAACATTCATGAAGAGGTGTACCGACTACCAGAGGATGGACACTTGTGGACATCATGATATGATGCCGATGCAGCCCATTAACTTATGTGAGGTCTTTCATGCATGGGGCATTGATTTCATGGGTCCATTCCTTAAGAGTAAGGGATTTGAGTACATTTTGTTGGTTGTTAATTATGTGAGTCGTTAAGTTGAAGCCATTTCCGCCCGAACCGTAGATGCTAAGATTGTTTGTTGTTTCTTGAGTAAAAATATCATTTCATAGTTAGGGGTACCTAGAGTTTTGATATCGACATGGGGTCTCATTTTATCAATGTCAAGGTAAAGACCCTTGCTAACGAGTTCATCATTGACCATCGAGTAGCCACTGCATATCACCCTCAGACCAATGGTCTTGATGAAGTATCGAACAGGGAGATTAAGACGATATTGTAGAAGGTAGTCCACCCAGACTGAAAGGATTAGTCAGAGCTTTTGGACTCGGTCTTGTGAGCATATCAGACTTCCTTCAAGACTCCTTTGGGTACATCTCCCTTTTGTCTCATTTATGGCAAGCCATGCCATTTACCTGTGGAGTTAAAGCATAAGTCACTATAGGTTGTTACTGAGATATTATTAGATATAGAGAGTATAGGAGATCAGAGGAAGCAGAATTGGTAGCCCTGGAGGAGCTTAGAGATACAACCTTTTCGAGTAGCCTATAATATAAGGAGCGAGTAAAGAATTGCATGATTCTCATATCACCCATAAGTAGTTTGATCAGAACCAGAGAGTATGGCTATTCGATGCCAGGATGAGATTATTTCCAGGAAAGTTGTAGAGCAAGTGGAAGGGACCATACTTGGTTCGAAAGGTGCATGACAATGGCAACATTGATATATCTGAGATGTCATCCAACTCCACCTTTCGAGTTAACGGTCAACGCCTGAAGTCATATCTAGATCATGATTCACTAATCATTGATGTTGCCCCTATTCATTCTACATGAGATCTAATCTTTGAATCCCATCATTTGCATCTCATGCATGATTATCACCTTCTTCCACCCTTGTATAGATCCAGTTATCCATATCATACATTCTTTGGTCTAACATCCCATATGCATCTTATAATTATGTTATACTTAAGGTGTGCTTTACCCTAAAGTATGGGGGTGTTAAATTTTTTATTATTCTTCTGATTCTTTTTTACCTTTGTTTTGTTGCATATACTTAGGTATATTTTACCCTAAGTATAGGGGAGGTAGACCCTGTACATTCGGACCCTCTATTTCCCTTGTGTATAGTCTTCTATACTTAGGATTACTTGATCCTAAGTATAGGGGGATCACTGACATCTATTCATTATATTCTTTTTTCTCGTCGTTGTAGTGTAACCCTTCTTTTCACTTCCCAATAATAAGCACGAGTTATATCTTCTTCATCGCTCTTTGATCACAATGAGGACATCATTCGAGCTAAGTATAGGGGGATGTAGTATATATTGTATATATACTTTAGCCATAACACATACTTTATGGGAGTGTGTTAATAAATAAAATGGCTAAAACGACAACCTAAAAATCATAAAATTTTAAAAATTTTCTTGTACAAAAAATTCTTTCTTGCACATACATGTTTGTAAATAGCAATTTATAAAAATTATTTTTGTACAAATGTTTGCAAAAATGTTTTGATTAATGTTTGCAAGTATTCTTGTATCAAAATTATGTATATAGTACAATTTTTTTGAAAAATATTTGAAAAATAAAAATTTGCAAAAATTATGTAAATGTTTGTAAGTAGTTTGCAAAACTTTTGCATCTTTGCATTCAAAAATTTTCAAAAAATTTGCATGATTTGAAAATTTGCATCCAAAAGACTTTGTACATATTTTTGTATATTCTTCCAAATCATAGTTGATATTTAAACTAGTCTAGAACTAAATTGGAAAATGGAGCTTGGTTAAGACCATAACCCACCTAATTCTCAGAGGAACCTTATAGGATTTGGGATTAAGACTTTCCAGATCGACTTGTGACTTAATTCTTTGAGTCCACTAGTCTATGTTCACATGTCATCTTGATGAGCCTAAGTAGAACACTTAACAACACACGCAAGACTCTCACAAACAATAGCTTTACTTGGACCAACACATTACACATAGCTCCACATGGATGAGGTGGTGAGGAGGCAGAATCCTTTGGCTTGGAGTAGCATACGAGGGTAGTAATTCTAGTCGGAACCTCTCATCTTCCTTTAGGGAAAGATGTGCACCTCATCTTGGTATGGCAGTGTTGAGGTCTAAAGACAGGAGTTATGGGTTTCAATAATGCTTCAAAAGAGGGATATTCTACTGGCTCAAGAAGAAAAAGTCCTTATGTATATGTTGCACCATGTATATATGTTGTACATATGCACATCCAAAAAAATGCAAAATCAAGAAAACTCCAAAAAAAGTGGACAGACATGATTGAAAATAAAATGCATGCCGGAGTGTATATAGCCAAATAAAGCAAAGATTATGTATTACACCTCATCTCATGAATCTTGCAGCGGGAGACTTAGCTAAATGGGTTCCTAGGGATACATGGCTACACTGGCCGCGATTCGTTCTCTTCTTTTCCCCTCTTCTTGAGTCGGTTGCACTTGAACTTAGAAGGAAATGACACACTCCTCGAGGAAAGAGCTGTTAGACTAGGAAGTAGAGTTACCTTGTTGAGGGAGGTTGTTTCTTTGTCATTTCTGAGGTTGAGAGCTACATATCACTTACACAGTACAAGGAAAGATACATGGTCATTAGAGTTTGCGTATGTAGGCTTCTTCTGATCTGGATTATTGAGGAGTCTTGACCATATAATGGTGGAACTTAGAGGTTGTTGAGTCTTAAACCTATGTCCCAATAAGGTTCCGACAAACTAATAATCCAATGGTCTGATTGAGCTCCATACTTCAATTTAATGAAGATAAGTTTAATCATCAACCTTGATTCTCCTTCTTTTTCTTTTCTCTTCTTTTCACTTCTTTTTCAAATAAGTGTTTGCTAAGGGACTAGCAAAGGTAAAGTATCGGGGGGTGATGAATCCCTGATTCTTACTCTTTATTCTTTTATTTTAGCTATTTATCTTAGCAAAGCAGCATGAAAATACCTGTAAATACAATAACTTAGCAAATTGCATGCATCTGTTAATATTGCATAATTAGCATGTTTTTATGCAAAAATAAAATAATAAAGGACAAGTAAAAGGAAGGAGGTATTTAGAATAAATACATAGTGACCCAAACTCCAAGAGAAGGTCAAGCCTTGACCTGATCGCAAATAAAATAAGTAGAGGGAGACAGGGTCTACTTTGTGTTGTATTCTACCCATATTCGTATATAATTATTTTTAATAAAATAAAATAGAATCATTATTTATACCCCTTATATATTTCTAGTAACAATATAAAAATAAAATAAAAATCATTAAATAAAAATTAACAATAAAAATAAAATCCTCCTTTCAATAGTACAAAACACATGTATATACATTACATCCTTTATTTACTATATACCTTCAAATAATTATTAAAAATAAAATAAAAAAATATTTTGTACATCTAAATTTATATTGAAAATATATAAAATATAAATATGGATTATTTATGTAAGAATAGAAAAATAAAAATACTTGTACATAATACATAGGTATATTATACATGTATATAATACTATATATTGTATAAACACTAATTTATTTTTCATAAGAATAATTAAAAATCACAGAAAAATTCTTTGAAAAACAATAAAAAAATTTTATTTTATATGCTTTCAATTTAAAGTCATTTATCATTTTTAATTTAATTTTCTTTATTTTATTCTCAGTTTTGTTATGTAGCCTATTTTGGCTTTATTCCCCACTGCTTCTGATCGGGCATGTAAGGATTCGTTGACCTCGGTCAACTGGTCTCCACCAGCCCTTTCTCACCCAAATCAGGTTTTCGTTAAACTTCGCCTAATTCTTCCGACCTAATCCAATCGCCTCTACCCTTGAACTTTTGCTCCGATTAGAGGGCGTGGATCCCTAATCCATGCCCGACATTGATCCCTAGGATCCGCACCTCGGTTCGCAGGTCACGCCCCATCTTCTCCGACCTGAACACCTATATAGCCTATGCCTTCCCCTCCCTTTTTCACCACCTTTGGTTGCGCCACCACCTCCTGCATACCTATCCTTCCTTTTCCAAAGTGACACCACGAGAGGGCGAGGTCGAGAACACCTTTTGGATCGTGAACGCCACCAGGTTCAGTGAGGATTCCCTCAGCTCCACCGTGAGGAGCATAGCCTCTGGCAGCGCCGGCCATCGAGGCCATTACCCCTGTGGGCCTTTTCCACTACCCCCAGGGGACTCCGATCATCCCCAGGTACTCATTCAATCATCATTTTCCCATTCGAATCGATCTTTCAGTTGACATATCACATCTTCAACCATCCCCTATTTTCACCATGTTTCGATGACATACACCTCGCTCCGACCTCCCCTCTGCTTCTTCATGTGCTCCGCAACCTCCCCTCCCCCCTCCCCCCGACTCCAGCTACCAGGTTGGAGCCTCCTAGTAGGTCGAATCCCCCACATCATCGAAGACATGCCCTGTTCACCTTCACCCTCTGTTCTTGACTCCGTTCGTGCTTTAACCCTCGCTGGAGCATCCCCTCTGAGCATACCACTCTTTCCTCTAGGGTTAAGGCACAGGAAGGCCTCATATAGAGGCCAAGAGTGCACGGTTGACCCGCTCCAAGCACCCATGTTGCCCTAGGATCCTCTCCGTTGTCTTTGGTCATTCTTAGCCATCCAACAACTGCGGACCATCGTCGACGTAATTTCCCACGTCTCAACAGCTCATGAAGATGCTAGACCTGCGCTCCCTCACCGATCGAAACTCTCCAGAGGTGGGTTCATCCCTATTCGACCAGGCGCCTTCTCCATAGTTTGATCAGGCGACTCCCCAGTTCTAATCGCAGCCATGCGTCATCGGGAGGCTCCTGACCATCAGATCCATTTGAGGATCTCTTCTCCGTCGTCCATCATCGAAAGGGTATGAGTGCATCTCGATCGTCCATCCATAAGTGGAGCGCCATAGGCTGTTGGATCGTGTTTAATAAATGGTAATTTGTTCTTAGGACCTTTCCTATTTTGCATTTACTCTTGAGTCCTGTAAATATTTGTAGTCATTCAGTTTTATTTGGAAATTTTGCATATTAGACCTCGTAGTTTTTAATATTTGTATTCTCGTCCCTCTGAATCTGAGACACGTGCATGTTAGCGTGATTTTGTGGGTTAATTGCATGTTATAACCTAAGCTTGTGAACTGTTAATTGTTGAAAGAATAGTTTCTGATATTTGCATTTATACCCATGTGCATGGTTTATTGAGCATGTGCATATTTTCTCTAGATATTTTCCATCTTCAGCCTTAAGCTTTTCACATGTGTTACTGTTTGGTCTGATGTTTTATCTTAATTGCAAAAAGGTCCCTATAATTTGTTTGGCTTGTATTTAATTAAACAAATACCAAATTTAGTTCGAAAATTCTATAAAAAACTATTAGTTCCGGCTAACATGTAATATTTATTGTGAGTTTTGGGATTAATTTTGTATCCTATATTATCTTCTAAAAATAAAAAACCCTTAAAATGTATTATCTATTTTAGAAAATACATAAAAATTTGAAAAACCTCTTCAAAAATTCCCTAAAAATTCCTAGCTTGTGCATTTGTATGTGATTTACCTCCAGAACCAGTTTTGTTTTGAAAATTGCTATAAAAACCCTAAAAATAAAAAAATACCTAAAAACTTATAAAAATCGTATAAAATTCTAGAAAAATAAAAAAAATACAATTTCAGTTCATGTTTATGGATTATATATATTTTCTCATAAAATTGCTCCCCATGATTTTAGGACATTTTAGTTGCAATTTAATTCTGGTTGTAACTGTTTCTATTTTTAGTCCTTATTTGATTTCTATAGAATCACAAAAACATTAAAAAAATCTAGAAAATTACCAAAAATACTTTCATTTTAGAAAAACCCAAAAATATTTTTATATTAATTTTTCGACATTTTTAGCCTTAAATAAAAATCCAAAAATCTTGATTGTATCCTCATCGAACCTAGTTAGGTCTTTGCCTACTGGCATCCTACCGCTCCTAAGCTTAATGAAATCGACATCATCACAGTAAAGATAATCATCTCAAAATACATGTGACTGGAGGGTGGGCTCGGTCAAATCTACCTGCACTGACTTTCTCTTCAAATTATTAGGATTCGGTTCTATCTGAGCAGGCATGGCATGCTTCCCTTTGACTAAATCTGTGACATGAGTTTTAAATACATCCATCTCTTGCCTAAAATGACCTATTAGTCGGTAATCAAATTGGCGAGATACTCTAAATCTAGGTTGTCATGGAAGGGACCATGAGACCCGAATGAGTCGCCTCGATGATACTGAGGTTGTTGCTGAGCTGACTGTTGAGAAGGATAGTTCTATGGATACTAAGAAAGATATGAGTTCTACCTCCACTGAGGGTGTTGGAACTGACGAGTATCGGAATTCTGTTGTGATTATATATTTTTCCCCATTTGTGCTTGTGTTGGCTACTGGGAAGAGGCACCTCCTGATGACCAACGGAAATCAAGATGATCACGAGGGATCCCTGGTTGTTGTTGCTAGTTGTATCATATCCTATTGACCTTAGTCAATGGCTCAGGCATCTCAAAATGTGCATGGGGTAGAGATGCAAGCGGTCGATTACTCTGATATACCACCATCTGGGTGTCATATTATGGTGTCTGTTGGTGTTGCAGGTAAGCTCGAGATTGATGTGTCAGCTCAGAATGGACATGGTATATGTGTTATACTAATGGCCACGAAAGTATGCCTTGGTCTTGGCTTCCTAAATCAGCTTGTGATCTCGAAGACTTGGTAGATTCAATCTGAATCTCACATGATTTGTGTCTTCAGATCACTTATGCATTTTTCAATCCCGTCGATCTTATCGAGCTTATCCAGATTTTGGCACTTCTTTTCAATAATTTCCATTCGATCCAACTTCTAGAAAATGATCCCCATATCAACAAATGAGGATTCAGAATGAGTAAAAAGTGGAGAAGAAGAATTTCCTTCCATTTGTGCCACTCGAGGATGTTGGCGATGATTCGTTGGCTTCGTTTGAGTGTAAAACCTAGTCTGAGACACCGTGGTATAGTTCTCAACCATTTTCTTGTAGATGGACTAGACTTGGTCCTCATTCTTCAAGAAGTACGAGCTTCCGTAAGGTGCATTCACTAGACCCTGGAGTTCCAGTGTAAGAAGTTTTGAACTAAGTTCGCCTTCGTAATCTCATGGGGACTCCTATCAATGAGCTCTCTGAAATGGTCCCATGCCTCGTGGAATTGCTCATTCTCGATCATGGTGAAGTTACTGATCATAGCTCTAGCAGCATTCGTTCGACCAAGTGGGTCGTACTTGTTCAGATGGGCAATTCTCAACTGTTCCCACATCGAAATGTATCTCGCCAGGTGTTTCAGTAGGCTGCTCGATAAGAGTGGAAAAACAATCCATTTGATTGTATCCTCATTCACTTGTGCATCATGCACTGTGATACAAAATGAGCTCGGATTCTTGAAGGTGCATATGTGGCTCCTCAGTAGAGTGCCTGTGGAACTTAGGCAGCAACTGGATCACTTGAGGTCAGAGCTTGAAATTGTCATGAATAGCAGGGAGTCAAATCCACTGGTGAGTGGTAGTAGCTCCAGTGTTGTAGAGATGTTGCATCGTTCTGTCAAGACTAAGAGATGGTCTCTCTACTCCATTAAGTTAATCATGTTCCTCAACTCCTAGATTCTCAGCGTCTGGATTATCTCTTTGGGCTTGCAGTTGTGTCAGCTCCGCTCTGAATCATTCACTAGTCTACCTTGCTCTTGAATCTGGTTCTACATCATCTTAAGAGATGCAAGTAGATTGCTACTGATAGCAGCCTGATCTATCGCAACCGATGTAGTTCATGGTCCTTTTCCAACCATGTCTTTTGAAAATGAGAAAGAGTCTAGATCTAGTCTGGCCAGGTCAACATGCAACTGCTAAAATATGCCATGGTTCTCTCAAACTGAAAGTAATGATAATAAAGAAGGAGAAGAAGATGGAATCAGAGAAGATCTTCTAGAGTCAGAGTCACACCTGGAAGAAGAAAGTCGATGAGATTTCATATTTGTAAGAGAGACATCCCGAACTGATGTAGATGGATGGGTAGGTGCGCGAGAGAGAAAATTGGTCAGAGTCGACTGAAGTGATCGTCTGTCCATCATCCTGAGAGATATAATACAAGTGGTTGAATTAATTTATCAAAGGTAGATCTGAGAAATAGGTCTCACACGCAAAAATTAAACACAAAGCAAACCCTGAATTCACCAACTCAACCCGGTAGCGATCGTAAAATTTTGATTATTTATCTTTTTAGTTTTAGGGTTATTTGATAAATAGATCTTCTCACATATTAGTGTGAGCTGATAGGTGACTGAAACTTCCCTAGAAACTTGTGTCGAGCTCTTACAAAAATCACCTATTCTCGGTCAGTATGGGAGTAAGTACGGACCGTTTCCGGCAACCCTTGTTACTTGAGGATAGAGCCATACATAGAGTCCTCTAAACCTCCCACTCTGCTAAGGAAATACGGACCATTCCCAGCTACCCGAGAGTCCCCTCTGAAGAGCAGGTGACTGTATGAAATCGGTAGTATTCCAAAAGAAATTCGAGCTTGAGTTTTGGCCTTAAGGGTCGTCCGCAAATCATTCGTTGGGGATTGCTCTCCCAAATCAATTGAGTCTGTTACGTTTCTTTTTATGATCAGGTATATTTAGCAGTCCAAGTTTTAATTTTCTGTTATCATTTTTTTATATTTTCAAATAACGTCTAACAATTTTTTCTTTTTGACCTAGGTGATCGAACAAGCATCTAGGTTGTACGTCCTAAGTCTAACTACGGGAGCGCAGTTAAAGAAAAATAAAAAAATCCTAAGCAAGCACCTAGCCTCAAAAAAGCCATGGATATCGTTGAGAAAATCGCGATGCAAGAAAAGCCACGATGGGTGCCCCGTTCCCCTAAGTGCACGACACTCAATGAAACAGACCCTGAGAAAGAGAAGGAGGAAGGTACAAGTCGGGATGCCCTTACGTAGCCCCTTCTACAAAACAAAAAAATGGGCAAATGCCCTTGGTTTTTAATATAGAAACAAGAATCCGTGAATTTAGAAAAAATAAAATGGCTAAAAAGGCATAATGCCCTAAACCTAAGGTCTTCAGTCTACCCTAGCGCTGCCTCCGCGGCAACGACGTCATCTAAAAAATCGACCGATCGAGTCATCTAAAAATAGACAATTGTCGTTGTAATGATCAGCCAAAATTCATAGAAATTATTTTTATTTTATTTATACTCCTAAACTCAGGTGTATAACGTTTACTATGGGAGTGTCGAATTCAAGGAGGCAAACTGTTGGAAAACTATGGTTAAATTGTAGAAAACTAAGGTTTTATGGGTTTTCTAATTGTTTTTATTTTAAGAGTTTTTTATGGATTTTTATTTGATTTTATAATATTATTTTTACGGCGTTAATTTGTTTTCCTATTTTTATGAGTTTTTAAAGATTTTTAGGATTTTTAGGGATTTAGTATTATTTTTGAGGTGAGAAATGGAGCTTTTGACAATTGTGATGTATTTTTTTGTTTTTAAAATAGAAAATAGTGAGAAAATATTTTTATTTTATTTTTATTAGAGAGTGGATGAAATTATCTTTAAAATGATATGTTGTGCATATTTTTTGTGATTTTTATTAAATTAGTTATGATTTTTCAAATTTTTGTATTTTTTTTAATTTTAATATTTAGTTTTTATTTTTTTATGTGTATAGAAAAATATACTATATAGAATTTTATAGATTTTTTTAAGGAGATTTTTATTTTTTATGAATTTTAAAGTTTTTTTATATTTTTTGGCATATTAATGAATTATTTAATAATAGAAAAATATTTATATTTTTAAATAATATTTAATACTATATTTTCTATAGTTTACAATATTAGTATGTTTATTATTATATTTTTTATATTTTATATTTTTATTTAAAAGGAATAGAATATGTATAAGGTGTATAAACTGTGGTAGAGGTAATACTGCTATGTTCTGGAAATGAGGGTGGTGCTTTGTAAAACTCTACAAGTACATGTGTTCTAGCACGTGACTCCTTCAACCTTTAGACTTGTTCTCTCTTAGCAAGAACTTCAAGGCTAGATTATGATTCCGCCCAAAAACACGTGTGTGATCGCGTGTGGTTCCAATTAGGAACCTGCTCGTAATTTGACTGAAGTTCAAGGACGTAGATGCAAAAAGCTCAAAAGATCTCCCACCTCATGTGTCGCTAGGGATGTAAACGAGCCGAACCTGAGCGAACCAACCCAGGCTCGGTTCGGCTCGTTTAGCATACTTTCAGGCTCGGGCTCGGTTCGGCTCGATAAAATGAAATCTGTAATCAGGTTCGGCTCGGCTCGAGTAAGGTTCGTAAATGTTCGGTTCGGCTCGTTAAAGGTCCGTCTAAGAATATATATTGTGAATGCGTTTCTGTTCAAAGGGGAAAACCGCAGTTGCAGGGGAGAGTTTTGTGGGGTTTCGGGAATAGGGACTTAGGGAGTGGATAATTGGATGGGTTTGGAAAAATAAGTGAATGCCCTTATGTTAATATAGAATGTATATTTTTCCTTGTATAAATACAATATGTATGTAATATATACTTTTATGTATGTATACATACTTTTATGTATGTATGTGTGTATATAATCGAACTTTTAACGAATCGAACCTTAGCGAACCTATGTTTTTGAGGTTCGGTTCGTTTATTTAATCGAGCCCAAACTCGTGTTCAGATTCGGTTCGTTTATTTCGAATCGAATCTGAATCGAACTTTTAGCGAGCCGAATCTGAACGAATGTCGAACCTGAGAAATTTCTGACAGCCCTATGTGTCGCGCAAATAAGGTCTTTATACGACGGGGTTGTGCGTTATTATCAACCGTCGATCCACGGATACTCATGCGGATGTCATTCAATCTGGAGAATGGAGAATGTTCTTCCCCAAATCAAACGTGGATGGCGGTGGTTGCTCTTCCGGAGACGACAGATGTTCGGGATGCGACGTCGATGATCTAAGATCACGGCTGAGATGTTGTCATTTGATGAGAGACGTGGGTGGATGTACGACGATTAATAGCGGAGGTGTTCCAGGCGTTGTTGCAAGTGATTCTCCTCGATTTTACTTCAATGATTGCTGAGCTCTCCATCTCCAACTACATTCCATCGTTTCTATCCAAATGATCAGTTCACAAATGCTAACAGCTTAGATCGTTGTGCTTGTCAATTCTACGCTTCATGAAGGATATCTAGATGATTCGGTGCTAATCCTTCTAAGATGGATCTGTCTCAGATGATCCTTTGTTTCATGTGCTCATGTTATGGAGCTCGATCGGCCGCAGGCTATTCGTTCTCAAGCGAAGCTCCATCACGCTGAAGTGCGTGATGCCGAATCATATCTGATTAGATGTGTCACCTTCTGTTCTTTGATCGGTGAGATCTCCAGGTTAATACATGCTCCTACAAGGGAAGCTATGGATCAAGGTCGAAGCCTAGGTCCGATTTCACTGAGATTAGGTGATCGACGGAGCTGCTGGATGTGGCCGGAGGTGACAGGGTGTGTGAGATAGAGCAGAAGCGGAGGGGGAAATCAGAGGGGAAATGGAATCGACGATAGGTTGTGAGTGGTAACTAAGAAGAGAGGGGTTGAGAGAAGAAGAGAGGAGATAAGGAGAGAAGGGAAGAGGGAATGGGGAGATGAGAAGGATAATCTGGAATGGGGAAAGAAGTGGATGAGGTCATTCGTTGCCTACTGGCGAAGCTCGCAGAGGGGCTCCTAGATCGTCGCCTCTACACGACGACGGGGGGTCGCAGAGGCTATCGCGGTGGAGAGGTTCATGCCGGTGTTGATCTCGTGCACACCTCCTTCTCTCTAGCTCGACGAGAAGGACGCCAGAGCTCTATCACAATTTTACTGATCTCCCTCTCGGAGCTCTGGGCGAAGGAGGAAATAATGGCAGATCATCCCTCGATCGGGGATCTAGGGTTCTTATTTAGGAGGAGGTTTCGTGCGGCCAACGAAGGTGGGTGGCGTCACCGTCAGCGGAGGACGGGATCGAGGTTGTTGGAAGAATTGTCAACCATTGAGGCGGTTGGCAGAATCAGAGAGGAAGGTCGGGCGATAAAGGAGGAAATTAAGGAAGAAAGTGACGGGGAAGAATTATGTTAAGTTAAGATATAAATAAAGGTTAATTATGTAATAATTAAATACATATTTCATTAAATAACTTAATTACTAATTAAATATAATTAATAATTAGATAATAAAAATTAAATACCTTAATAAATACATAAATAAATAAATAAATTATTAATATAACAATAATAAAGTATAATAAATGTCATGTATTACATAATTTAAGTTATAGTACGTTGTACATTGTCTAATGCATACCAATACGGTCCCGAAAATTAATTTTTCATATTAGCTCCGAATTTAGTGAAATCAATTTCATTTGATAGGTAATTAAATAAAAATAACTTTAAGACTGAGTTTTCTCAATTCGAAGTCTGTATGGCCGAGTTATGAGGCCCGAAAATTTTAGCTAACAGCTTCGTGGCCTCGGGATTTATTGGCATTTTGACTTAAATTATTTTTTCTATTTTTGTAATGATTTTTAGAAGAATTTTAGAAAATAAATTAAGTTAAACAGATTTATGGTAAAGTAATTAAAAATCAAGAAGTTTCTGCATATGGTACAAAGAGCCAACGGGACCCAAACGCCAAAATTCATCTATTTTATTCTAATATTTTTTTGATATTTTTAATAAATAGTATCATGTAAAAAATAAAGTTTAAAAGTGAGTTTGGTCAATTTGGAGTTTTATATAAATAGTTATGAACCTCAGAAGTCATCTTTTATGGCTTTCTCAGTTCATCATGATATTTTATTTTAGAATTTTTACCCGACAGACCCAATAAACTTTGTCAATTACCTCCACAACCTTTGAGATAACCTAATTTCCCCCTCACCTCGTAAACTTGCTCTGTCTTACCCCATGAACCCTATCGTTAGATTTAGATTTACTTGAGTCAATACTTTGAGTTAACCTAACCATGGTAGATCTCTCACCTCATCATCTCCTTCCTCTTTTTCTTATTCTTCCATTCTTCGTCTTCTTCCTCCTCTTTATTTTCTTCCCCCAATCTTCTGGGCGGTGGACAATAGACTCACGGTTAGAGTTGGCAGTGACTGGCGACGAGTAGAGCTCCTTCGAGCGGGCGACATGCGGGCCATGTTCCAAGCAGATGGAATTGAGAGGCGGAGGTAGAGGAAGCAGCAATGAGATACTGGTGGAGATACTGCCTAATGATGGAGATAAATCCGTCATGGATGCGAGGAAGTACATAGGGTTCGTCAGGGATCCATCGTGTGGGGCCGTCACCACCTTCGAGGGCACTACGCGTGAATCCTTTGATGGCGAGGTGGTCGTGGAGCTCCGCTACGAGGCCTACATCCCCATGGCCCTCTGCCAACGTCATCGCTCACCACCTCAGCGTCTTCCCTATCGGTGAGGCCAACGTCTTTGTCATTGCCTCCACGTGCACCACGTCGATGCCTTCGAGGCCTGCCGCTACGTCATCGACCACCTCAAGGCATCGGTTCCCATATGGAAGAAGGAGATGTATGCCAATGGTGAGGTGTGGAATCAGAATCCTAACTTCTTCGAGGGAGAGATCGGTGGCTGTTGTCGTTCTTCACACAACCACAGTCATGGTAATTGATGATTCATCGCTTAAAACGTGATTATATCATAGGTGATTTTTGTTGTTCATGTCCATTCGAAATCCTGAATTAATGGCCAAATCTCACAATGGCATCATGGGTGATTGTTGTTGTTCATATGTCGGTTGTTGTTTTTAATCGGGCTCTCGATGGATCACCAGAAACACGACTTTGATTTCTAGTTATGTCTTGTTTGCTAGAGTTTGGTCATTGTAGTTGTTGATTGTTTGAATGTTTAGTAGTGTTGTGGTGGGGTATTATTCTCTGAATATAGACATTTCCCATGGAGGTATGGGGGGGGACAAAACAATGCTTGGAATGGGCACACGATAGATAAAAATCCCTGAATGGGTATGAATCATCAAATTGTTTGATGTGGGCTGACATGGCACATGTGAATTGCAAACCTTTTTTCGATCGCGAGTTGCTGATGACAATTGATTCAAGGGAGGTGGCCAAGTCGGAAAGCCCGCGTTGTAGTCATCGTCGTGGCTGGAAGCGGAGGCAAAGGAACAAGGTGAGGGAGGAGGAAGAGGAAGGGAAAGTAGACGAGGTGGAGGAAGATGGAATTTTTGCAAATTTATCAAATAAAGAGGGAAACTCACACCTCTTGTCCACAAAATCCGGTTAAATTTAACAGGTGAATTGATGGGAGTTAACTGCAGGGTTCGTAAAGTAAGTGTTAGCAAGTTTGCGAGGTCAAGGTGGTAATTATGTTGTTTCAAAGGTTGTGGAGGTAATTGACAAAGATTATAAGGTCTTCTGGGTAAAAATCCCTTTTATTTTTGTAATGAATAATTTTTCTAATATATTTATAAATAATTTATATTTTTGTGAATAACTTTTGTATAGAAAAGATTTTGATTTGAGATTTTTTAAAGTGATAAATAAATTAGGTGAACTATTTACAATGTGAAAAATGAATAAAGATATTTTTATTTTCTAGTTTTGTGATATTAGTATACACTAAGATCCTTATCTCTCCCTACTTATTTATTTTGTTGATCAAGTCAATATTGACTCGGTCTCAAGGTTAGTATCAATCTGTATATATTACATATCTACAACCTTATTTTCTTTTATTTTTATTTTTCTTTTTATTATTTTATTTGGATAAAATAAGTGTTAAATATATAATATTAAGAATTGTGGTTAAAATGTTAATTAATGAAAATTAGTGAGTATTTACATCCACTTTACTAAGGGTTTTAGCTAAATTGAAAAAATAAAGGTGATGAATCATAGATTCATCAAGGCCTAATATTTCAGCCCAATTATTAATTGGACCAGGCTCGGAATCATAGATTCATTAGGATTTTACCCATTGATATCTTATATTCTCATATATCGAGCATGATAAAGAGAAAATCTCATGAAAAATACATAAAAAGTTCCAAAAATTGTGAATTTAAAACAAAAATAATATAAAGTTTTTTTGAAATAATCTAAAGTATTAATCAAGTATTAACCGTCGTAATAGTATTGTTAACAAAAATGATAGTCTAAGATGGTAGCAACATCTGACTATATATAAAATAGCTCATGATATAGGACCTAGCGTGTATTGGTTGCTAGACCAATACACCGAGTTTCTGCATTTAACTCTTTTCATGTGGTATTGGTCGTGCATTGATCACTTTTTTCATTGTTACATCCTCTACCTGAGTTCGAAACTTGCCTCCACCTTTTTTGCATTTAACTCTTTGAACATTTTTGCATTTAACTCTTTGTTTTCTTGGAATCGATAGCATCTATTGTTAGTGCAGTGATTCTCTGAATTGTTGGCCATAACCGTAACACAAAGTATGAAATTTAGAGATAGACAATTTATCATAGTAATTGACAAATAGAGCTACAATATCATCTTCATTCATTCGACATGTACATCTCTTTTTTAAAAAAGATATTATGACAAACTATGGGAGTTTGTTATCTTTCAAATTATTTTGTATGATATTATCAGTGGAACTCATGCAACTTGCATGGGTTACCATATGTAAATATATCTGATTCATCTTATTTTCCCTGTAGAAAATTATCTTTTTATCTTCCCATTTAAAAGGTGATAAGTTGCTTATAATTTGATGTCCCTACAAACTAAAATTCACAATTTTATAAATGAAAAAATCGATATGAAATTTTTGATTTAAATATTACATAATAAATATTTTTGATACGCAAATAGTTATGTTATGTCGATATTTTAAAAATGACATAAATTTAACTGTATAGAAATGAATTTTTTTCTTTTTCTATTTGATTTTCCCTTTTGTATGCAACATAGGATTTTTTCTTATTCTATTTGGTTTTCCTCGTTCGGAACCATTACTTTTTATATTAAGGAGAAGATCTTGCCACCGACCTCCATTACTTCTTGCCCCCTGATGAATCTCTATTTCATCACCTTTATTCTCTCATTATAGCCTTTCAACTCTAGCTAAATGTATGTATATACATTATTTTGCATAAATTAACACTCATTATTTATTGTATAAATATTGTATAACATACATTATTTAAAACCAAAATAAAATAATAAAAATATAAAATGAATGGAAATGAAATTCTAAAGGTATTTTATGACCCTAACCCTGAGACCTAAGCATCTTGATGACTGGATCGACGATGAATAAAGTAGGGGGAGATAAGGGCCAAAGTCATCAATAAAAACCCTAATTTTTATTCTCGGACAATCTAGTTTTGGGACTCAATTTATTTTCTATTATTTATACATCAAATAAGAAACTTTGTACATGAAAATTATAGTTAAAAATATATAGAAAAATACAAAATTGATTTCGCACAAAAATAATACATAGTTACTTCTTATACTCAGAATAAAATTCCAAAACCAAACTACTCCTACCGATATCTTCTCCATATGAACTCAAAATGTGTCAAAATCATCTTTAATTGTATAGAGTTTTTTATTATCTATACAACAAAGGTGATTTAATTTAATTTGAAATTAACATGAAAAATTTAGGTTTCAGACCTCTATTGTACTATGTTCCTAAATAAAATATTTATTTTATTTACTATTTATAATTTTGTAATTTTGTAAATATTGATTATAATATATGTACATATTTAGAAGAATAAAACCATAAAGAAAATACTAAAATAAGATAGTACATAAAAATTACATAGATGAATATGTTATGTTTATACATATATAATACATACACATATTTATTTAAGTGTAAAAATTACATCAAAAAATATAATAAAAATATATTTATGTATATTTAAATATGTTATAAATATATAAATTAATTGTATAAAATAACTAAATAAAAAAACAAAATAAAAATAAAATGTGCAAAACATTGGTCAATATACCTATAAATATACTTGTAAAAAATAACTCGTGATAAATTAAGTCATAAAAATAAATAAAATCAGATTAACATACTACATAGAATAATAAACATTTTTATGTTTTAACCAAAATCAAATAAATAATTTATTAAATTATTTAATTATTTCTGAATTTGAATATTGTTATATCATTTTGCTGGTGACATGGCCCAATTAAGTCATGCCCTCGTTGACCTGGGTCAACTTCTCTAACCCATGTCTAAGCCTATCAGAACCTCGTTTGACCCCGCCTTAATCGATTTTCCCCCCAAGGATTCCTTCATCCTTTTGGGTTAATTTCTTCTTCGACTTTTTTCCTTGATCATCCACCTATCTCGCCAAATCATTTCCTCAAGCTTTGCATCGAGCTGACCACCTCAATCTTCCCCTCATGTTTGTCACTTGTACAAAAGATTCAACACCTTCTTCCTCTCATTTTGAATCGCTTTTGCTCCACATTTTCTCATCCTTTTGCGCTCCATGGCTTGAGATTCATGATAGGGAGTTCGCCCAGCATCTTGCAAGATCGAGAAGGCGATGTAGAGGTTGAATCCACATCTCCAACGCTCACCGATGCAAGGTCTCCATCTCGCGGACCATAACTACTCGAGCTTCGATTTTCTTGATTTCTAGGTAGACTTAGTTTGTAGCTTTCGTTTCTATATTTTAGTATATGTTTTGATTAACACTTTAGCTTAGGATTCGATTTATCATCGTCGAAGCTCTAGAACTCTAGCAACCATTGTCCACAGTGCAACCCTCGTTTCCGACCATTCCTTTCCACCCCATATTCTTTCTCGATTGATTCTCCATCACCTGAGCCACCCAGCCACCCTCGATTCACCCTAGATCGAGGAATCGATGTCCATCCACCATCACCTCGTCGAATATCTTTTCGCCCATGTCATTTCCATGTTATTTTCCACCAATAACAGCCTCGACCTGCCTACCCTCCCATCGACATGCTTTCTATACTATTTGTGGGTCGAGAATGGTTGTCTGAGCCCCATCTAGTTCTGAAAAACACCTTCCAGGTCTTCTTGAGAAGCATCAAGCTCAGGGGCCAATCAACGCCCCCAACCTGTTTGAGACCTCTGGGATGTGCAGAGAAGTTGCAGGAGCAGAAAGAAACTTTTGGCGGCACTGAAGGAGGATGGATATGCGCGCAAACTCATATTTAAGCTCGACCATGGTGAGTTCTTTAGGAGTTCTTCCACCACCATTGTGAGCCGTTGGATCAAGTCCAATCGCCAGATCGCGCAAGCGTCATCGGATTCGCAATGCCATAACCGTCCGCTACCATATTGGGATCTAATCATAAATGTCAGCGCCCGAAGAGTCATCATGCAAGGAGTGGTTGCCACATGTCGAGTCGAAGCCCTTCAGTCGTTCGATCGCACCCCTATTGGGGTATTTTTCACCTTCTTCCCCTTTATTTTTGTTATTTTATATTCAATCATGTAAAATATTTTGTATGCTTTAATATTTTTTTGTAAAACCTGCAATTGAACCCTAGTACTTCTTGCATATTGTCATTCAATCCTTGCCACATCACCTCGTAATCGTCCCACTTTAGGTGGTAATTTTATGCTGAAGCCCCTGTGGATTTTTGTATTTGCCCTTACAAGTTTAAATATTAGATGTAATATTTTGGGTTATTTCATATTCACCCTTGCCTTTATTTTTAATTTCAAAATATCTTATTAGTTCAACAAATTTGTGCTTGTATTTTATTTATTAAAAATACCATCCACACTCCAAGAATTATGAAAATTAAGTCTTATGTGCATGTTAGCATACACTGTCACGTTATAATTTTTATTTGCATTTTAGGCATTTTACCTATTTATTAAAAATAAAAATATCATATTTTATCCTTTTTTGTAGTAAAAAATGATAAAAAAAATAAAAAACCTTTTTCAAAAACTACAAAAAAGTTGTATTTTGTTTATTATATTATTATATATCTCCAGACCAAAAATCCATAAAAATAGAAAAAGAAAATGGCTAAAAATAAAAGTTCCAAAATCCTGTATAAAAATATAAACATCACCAAAAATTCAAAATATACAAATTTTTGTTCTGTAATTTCCTTTATTTAAAAATTGATTTTGGGAACTTTGAATCTTTTCCCGATTTTTAAATCTCAAATCATTCAGCCTATTTATTTAATCATTATTTTGGTACATTTTTTACTTTAAAATCCATAAAAATAACAAAATTACCTAAAAATCACAAAAATAGTAAGAAAATTTATAAACACCCAAAATCTTTAATTCTACAATTTTGTTTATTTTCAGTTGTATTTATACATATATTATTCTAAATTATCTATATAGTTATATATATTCTTATATTAACTATTAAAAATACACTAAAAACTCAAAAATTAAAAATCATAAAAAGAAAATAAAAATTTTAAAATTTTAAAAATATATAAAAATTGAAATACATAAAAAATTATAAATTGAAAACACACAAAAAGACAATAAATAGACAAGAGAAGGACAAATTTCGGATTTGATGTCTCAATGTACCATTTTCTTCCTTTGTTCGACCTCTACATACTTGCACTATACACACATTTTGTTGAGTTAAATAAAATAAATTTTAACTTCACACACTTTCTATTTCTTTGTTCATTGATTATAGGTTAATAGTTAATTAGTACGAGTCTCATGAGCAGTTGCTTCAACTATTGTTGATCCATCTTGTGGATTGGCATGACCCTCACAGATCTCTGTTTTTCAAATGGCGTCATTGCCGGGGAGAAACACCGTATAGATTGCCTTGCACATTATTTCTTCTCATTTGTTTATTCATCTCTTTATTTATTTGTCATTTTTTATATCATTTGTGAAACTATCTAACCATCTTCTTTATGTGATTTTGTTGAGAGTGATCGTGGATTGAGGGTGGATTTCTTAGGAGATCTGGTGCATTCCCGGAGACGAGGAATCAGCTTTCTGACCTAGACAGTAGGAGAGAGCGACAAATGAGACTTGGAGGAATTTTGAAGACAATACCTTATGTCTTTTATTTCATTTTATTTTATATGTAATCTAGGTGAGAGAGAGACAATTTTATTCATAATAATCTGGACTCTCGAGGACAATGTCATTTCATGAGGTCCTTTGCCTGAGTGATTGTTTACTTGGGGGCCTCGTCAATTTTTGTCATGTTCTCTTCACTTTACTTTTTCTTTGTTTCATGATTTCTTTTTATTTATTTATTGTGATTAAGCCTTAGTTTAGGATTTACTTATCGATAGATTAAGATCCAAATCCCTAATTGACTTGCATGTACCTATAGTCCATGCTTGGATTTCATCAAATCAAAATAGTTGATTATTCTAGACTGCGTGCCCTGAGAGATTTCATACAATGCTTGCAGGACCCATTGTGGCAGGCACCAAGAAATCTCCAATACCAGACATTTGGTTTCTTTTTTAGATATCCGGCTCTTGTTCTTCACAATAATATCAATTACTATTCCGAAGAGATTTCATCAGTTGCATTGCATATAATATAGGTTTCTATTCTGCTTAGCATCCTTGCATCAAGAGAGATGGAGGTAAGGTGAGCATGTCTACTTAGCATTCATCATCATTTTCTCCGACTCTCTCGCTCTGATTTTACCACTTATGATACTAAAAGGAATTGACTCCTCATTAGGTTCATGCATTCTTATTATAAATCCAAAAAAAGTGATAATTAAAAAAATTGGGACTACTAATATTACTTGATCCAAAAATAAAAAAGAAAAAATTCTTGTCTTGTGGAGAGTAACCCATCGTTGTATTCACATTTTATTTGTCACGTACACACTAAGAATTAGTGCCACCCCGTTTGTTATGCAAGAATAGAGGAGGGAATGGAATCATCATTCCTCTCTCGATTCCATTCCTTTGTTAGATCAACTTTATGCAGGAATAACGATTACAAAGGAAACCTGATTCCATCATTCATGGGAATCGCCATTCCTAGGTACCCCCCTAGGAATTGGGATTCCATTCCTTACCAATGCCAATGAACGTGTTCTTCAATA
This sequence comes from Ottelia alismoides, assembly GCA_037367405.1. Taxonomy (NCBI): domain Eukaryota; kingdom Viridiplantae; phylum Streptophyta; class Magnoliopsida; order Alismatales; family Hydrocharitaceae; genus Ottelia; species Ottelia alismoides. Next base: position 743,103 of record JAZKJV010008657.1, on the reverse strand, counting down.
TTTTTAATTAATATATCATTGTTACAAATATATGGTTATCAACATGGATATGTGTTTTTCTTTTTTTGGATATTTTTTGGACGCTGACGTGAATATGTTTTTTTTGTACATGGATATATGGATATTGACATGGATACAAATATATGGATGCATAAAGGTTGGATAAGTTACAAATATATGCATATATGGATATGACATGGATATGTGATATTTTTTACGGATACATGTATGGATACAGTTTAATTTTTTTGGATATGGATACAAATATGGTTATAAGATATTCCAGCAGATATGAATACATATATATATATATTAAATATATATTAAAAGGATAAAATATATCATATATGATTAATTTACAGATACTGATACAAACACAGATATGTGCTTTTTTATTTTTTTCCAGATATGGATATAGACAGGGATATATGATTTTTTCTAATATGGATATGGAAACGGATGCAATGTTCAATTTTTTCTAAGATATGGATACTAATTATAATCTAGCAGATATATATACAGGAAAATGGATATGGATTTTAATTTTTCTACGGATACAAATATGGACATGGATGTTGTATTTTTACGGAAGTGGATATGGACATGGAAATGGGTTTTATTTTTTTTACAGTTATAAATATTGATACGGATACCATATTTAGTTTTTTAGGATATGGACATGGGTTATATTTTAGTGAATACATATACAGACATGGATATGTGTTTTTATTTTTTTTCCAAATACAAATACCCATAACATTTTTAATTTCTTTATAATATGGATATAGATATGGTAATAAAACATTGTAGCAGATACGGATATGTATATATCAAATATATCAATTGTATGAAAAAAATCAAACTAGTTTCCATTTAAATTTGATTGATTCTTTATACGAAATATATCGATTATATGAAAAAATAAGTCTAAGAATACCGATTATTTTTTCTACTTAACGAAATATATCAAAGGAATGTTATTTTCTTTCTATTCTTTTCCTATTCCAAATATAAGAAAGGAATACGTTTCATAGTAAAATTTCCAATTCCTAATATGATCCAAACAATGTAATGGAAAAACTTTTTCCGTTCCATTCCATTGTTAATTCCATTCTTTTCTTGATTTCATTCCATTGTAATTCCTTTTCAATGAAACAAACGGGGCCTAAGCTTACCTGCCTCTTTGCACAACTCTTTGTGATAATCTCCTAACTCTAAAATTTAAAAAGATAAAAAGATCAAACCTTCATGTTTGTCATTGTGTTGAGTTAGTGAATTGAGGGGATTGTTTTGCGTATATTTGTTTGTGATTGTTTGTGTGTATACTAGATCTTCTTTGCGCAGTTGCACCTTTTTCTTGCATATCTTGATTTGACCTTTGTGTTCTCCTGATTTCCATCTTTTGTTTCAGAGATGGCCAACTAAAGTGATTTTTCTCCGATCTTTGCAGATCTCTAATACTCTCCAGCAGATCCACCTTCATTTTTCAAGGAGGATATTGCTCCTAATTTTTCTTTTTGTACATATCCACCTAATCAACCATTCATATATTGAATTTTTATTTTTACCCACCACCTCCACCCTTACATTTTCCACTCACTCACCCGATATTGAGTTGTGTGAGTCATCTCTCATGAATACCACTCTTGAGCACTTGACCCAGATTATGGAGCACATGAATGAGATGATTGATGACCTCCTTAGTGTGAATAAGAACTACAATGCCGCTTCATCATCTGATTTCATGAATTCATTTGAGGACACCTATGAGAGCTTGCAATAGCTAAAAATATAAAAAATGAGAAAAAAATTAAAAATACAAAAAGATTTTCGGAGACACACGATCGAGTTAGCTTGTGAGGAGGGAACCCATGCCAGATCCCATGACCACACACACATTCACCACAATTACCACCTTTGACCTCAAAGATGACAACGTACAGACTACTCAATCATCCTTGTGTAGATGCAGATTCCAATCTACTCCCTCGTATGGAGGACATCTAAAACCTTAAAAAATGTTGACTGCAAGAAGTGGTGGCATATATTCATGCGATTATTGAGGCCCCATTTCACTAGGACATGAACCAATTATCTTCTCCTAATTCCAAGAAGAGAAAGCGAAGGAGCATATTCGAACGACACATTTTGACCGTGGCCACTGCCCTCGCCACCACCCACCATCCACACACTAAGAAAGGGAACACTATTACACCTCTTGTAAGATGCACAATTTCTGACTATTCATGTGATTACACTCTCCTTGATGATGGTGCTTCGATTGATATAATACCCTTCTCGTTATTATAATCTATTAACTTAGGGTCTCAAGAAAACCAAGATGCTTTATCAATTTGCTTATGGATCAATAAAGAGGCCAAAGGATATTCTATAGAACACCATCATTCAGATCCAAGGCATGATCTTTACTATTGACTTTGTTGTATTGACCATGGAGCATGCTCCGATCATACCGGGATGACCCATTCTCGCCTCTACGAGAGTCGTTGTTGATTATTGATCTGGAGAGATCGCATTCATTCTACCAACAAGAGCCTTGTGTTGATCACGGCACCCACCACCTACTAGAGATTTGCATCTGACGATAGTGTATCTATGTTAGACAACCCTAAGGACTACGACCTATCTGCTGATATCAGAGAGGTTTGCTTTTTGATGGATGATTCTGAGACATGAGGAATCCTCTTTGGTGAGGAAGACTTAGAAAGCATAGATCTTGGAGTTCCCCTTCCGGTAAGTAGAGATGTATTGATGACATCTGCGGTATTTACACTAAAAACACTTTAGAGCGGAGGGCAGACTTAGGAGAGTCTGCACTGGTTGAATTTGATCTTACTTCTTTCATCAAGGAAATGAGGCCTTTCTGTTCTGACCTAGTGGATACTTCTGAAGGATATGGTGAGTGAGATTCTTAAGTGCATCACAGAAGCGGGAAAATCGCAACGTATGCGATCGAGAGCAACTAGTCGCACTAGTTGCTCGGAGTAGTGGAATTTAAAAAAATTTCATGCGATGAAATCAAATGATATAAGAACACTTCTCGAATCGTTTCATTTAAACCACAAACAAGTATTAAGGTTACCTCTTGAAGCGTGGTTGCGATCGAGTCTCTAAACGAAGAGACCTCCTGTATCAAGTTCGATCCGACGGAAGAGACGCTTGCGAGTGTGTTGATGAAACACATGCTTCTCCCAATCCATGTTGATGATCCAAGCGACGAATATTCTGATCTCATCACACAAGATCTGACATCTTCTTTACGAGCGAGGCGCACAGAAGGAGATGGAGATCCACGAGCAAACAATCCACCATCATAACGGCGACGCTGCGATGAGAGCGACTATCTCTAGGGCTCCATGGTGGACGGCAACAAGAGAGAGGGAGAGAGATGGCATGTAGAGAATAGAGAGAGTATATGTTATTGTCTCCAACGTGTGTAACTTGAAGAGCAAAGGGTGCCCTTCTATTTATAATACTTTGGGACCATGGATCTCAATCCATGGACAACACAAATCCAATGGCTCACATTGCTTTGTGTTTATTTTAATGGCCAAGATTTTGCTGTAAAAACACAACAACAATGTTAATTTAGTGATAAATCAATATATATTAATCCTAAAATTAAATCAATCAAACTTGGATATATTGGAAAGGAGATGGCCTCACCCTTTCCTAATGGGAGTTGGTGGGAATCTTATGTAATTTCATGAGATTACATTATTCCATGAAAATCTACAATATTTACAACAACACTTGTTGTAAATATTCTACAAAAATAATTCATAATTATTTTGTGAATATTGCAATCATGCCATTGAAAAATTGTGAATCACATTCACAACCCAAAATAAAATGCAAATTACATTTTCAATTAATTGTCCAATGTGAATCCAATTCACGTCAACATTTAATTAACAAAAGTATATTACAAATAGCTCTCTCTTATATGTTATAAATCACAATTTACAATATATATGATTAATATAGAAAGTGCTATCCACATTACTCTTATCCATGATATTTAAATCACATTTAATCATCTTGGATCTCTATTCTCATGTACCCAAATAATATGAATCACATTCACATTATTTACATCTTTGAAAATTAAATCACATTTAATTATCTATGACAACTCTCATAATATGAATCAAATTCATATCATTCATGATAATTAAATCATTTTCAATTATCAATTTTCTCAATGCTCGGATACATATATCAACAATGAAGTTATCCATGAACTATTTCAAGGATAATACGCTTTCTCCGTGAATACTTGGAGATAAGGACAGGGCGATTGTATTGTTCCACGTATAGTGACTTGGATATTGAGATCACATATCAAATTCAGATCTTGCAGACCTCTCATAGATGCTTGGTTAAATCAAGACCTCAAGTCTAATATTCTCATTGCATCTGAATCACATTCAGATCAATGTCCAATATTTGGACCAAGATCATATCACTTCTCTAGTGAGAGGAGTCACTAAAATCCAGACTCGTTTCATCACTCCCTAGGAATGGAAGCATCATGGTTATACAATCATTTATGATCACATTACCCTCAAGTATTCCCAATACCTGTACATCATGCATACTGGTAGACCCGGAATAAACCTGAAGTATAAGATCTATTTTGCATTGTCTACTTCAGGGTTTTATCAGTAAGTTTCTCATTCGATCATTGGGAGCTGGTATCAATCATATACTTTCCAAAATCATATATCATACCCAAGTGTTGATCATATACTTTCCAAAGGCATATATCAAACCTACAAATTCAGTCAAGCTTCCAAAGAGAGATGATTGTGCACGAAATTTGATTCTTCCCAATATCTCATGAGGGAGCTCATGTCTTCTAGTTCAGTAATGAACCTATATGATCTCTTTGAGAGATTGTATTACTCATACTCCCTTACATGAATACTAGCTCACCGGTGTATAGACCTTGCTTGGGTCATCAACCTTTTGGTCTGCCAAATGTACATACTTGACATATAGTAACACATCTGTCTCCGGCCAGAGGATGTGTACCTGTATCATGACTGCATACGACATAGGACTTTTATTATCTCGATCTCGTTAAGTCAACTCTTTGACCTAACTTATCTAACACATCTGAATCTCTATTTCTATGCAGAGGACCTACATCAAGAGGTTGGTTAGATATCATCCTTCAGAGAGAGTATTTCTATCTCCTCCTCAGGCCAAAGATCCTCTCTTAATAATCATTTGATTGTGCTCGATGAGTCCTCAATCTAACTCTTTAGATATTCTTCCAAGCACCAACCACTATGATTCAACAATTGAATCAACAGCTGTATGATCATTAACATGGCCATGGTACATAACCCTAATTGTGCTAAGGGACTGATGAAGCCACATTTCATCATCTTTATTCTATCATTTTGGCATCAAAAACCCTTGCAAATGCATGTAAATACCTTTAATTTCCGCATCTTAGCATTCAGGCATGTGCATGTAAATAGTGTATAAAATACAGTTTTTAAAGCCAAAATTATAGAATAAATAAAAGAAAGAAAAATAATAAAATATTGTAAATATTTTATGACCCGAAACTCCAAGACCTAGGCATCTTGATGAATAGGTCGACAAGGAATAAAGTAGGGGGAGATAAGGGTCAAATACAATAGAAAATACCTTTGATTTAATTCATTCTTTATTCATTTTGGGACCTAGTTTTGGTTCCACTTTTTATCCATCAAATAAAGAAACTTTGTACATGAAAGTTGTAGATAATTAAATAAAGAAAAATACAAAATTGGTTTCACTTAAAAATATTGTACAGATAAAAGTTATGGTCTGAATAAAATTCCAGAATCCCAACTTCCCAGACCCGTATCTCACAAATAAAAACTCCAGATGCATCAAACTCACTTTAGTTGTATATAATTTAAAATAAGCTATTTAAAATAAGCTATTTAATGGCGCTACAATTTGAAAGTTGAGTTTTGGACCTCTATTGTATACTTGTACAGATTAAAATATTCATTTTACTCTTTATTCATTATTTTTATAATTTTATATTTTTATAATTTTGTAAATATTATTTATAATATATATGTTTATTAAAATCAGAATAAAATACAAAAGAAATACAAAATAAAAATACTTGTATATAAAGACATAGGTAAAATACCTATATACATACATGTATAATTCATAGTTCTATATTATTAAATATCCAAAACACTTCAGAAAAAAATAAAAATATATTTAAGTATATAAAAATGTTTTATAAATTTATAAAATAATAAACAAAAATAATAAAATTAAATTCACAAAATAAAAATAAAAGAATAAAATATATAGATAATATACCTATAAATGCTATAAAAGGTAACTTATAAAATTACACCTCATAAAAATAATTAAAAATCATAATGAAATACCTTATAAAATAATAAAAATTTTTATTTAATAATTTAAAATTAATAAATGCAATTACTATTTTTAAATGAATTTTGAATTATTTTTAGGAGGATTTTTCCTGGTTGGTCTGACAGTTGACCTCCGGTCAACTGTCTGACCTCCTCTTGTGACCTTGTCAGAAGTAAGTTTTGACCCTTCTTCGCGTTTTTTTTCGAGACAAATCCTTGCACTATTTCATGATTCTTCCTTTTTCACTTTTTTGCCTCGTTCATCCGCCAATCACGCCCTCGTCTCATCTTGGGCTTTGGATCATCGCAGCACCTGCTACACCTCGATTTTTGACGGCACTCGACCATCTGTACAAAACCGCCACAACCTCCATTTTTCAAACTTGATCCCTCTTCCTCCATTTTTTCCCGTAAACCCCTAGACCATTGCACTCCTGGTGACAGCAGGAAGCGATTTAAGCTTGGGTTTGCGCCATTTGGTGTCGAATCGAGGTCGATCCAGCCCCTCGCCGGAGCTCCGCCCGAAGTTGCCATCTTCGCCTGGTGACCCTTCCTCCTTTCTTTTTGTATTTTCTTGTATCTTAGCTGTAGGTTAGAGTACTCTAGTAGCAGTTTTACTTTTCGTTCATCCCTTCGCCGTGAATCCGCAAGTCATTCCACGACAGAGCTCAGCTCCACCTCCACCCTCCGCCTTCATCCATCACCTACAGCCTCCACGATCACCTCCACTTCATTCCTCGTCGCTCCGTCGCTCCGGTCCACCCTTCCATCCACCTCGATCTTGCTCAGATCGAGCTATCAGAGCTCCCTTCTCCGCCCTTCGCCGGAGCTCCACGCCCGAGCCACGAATCGCCTCCATTGCTTCATCCGAGGACCCCTATAGCCCCTCCTGGTTTTTGTGCTTCTAACCATGCAGGTCAGAGCCAAAGAGGAGGCTCTATCGAGCCTCGATAGTCCAGGGACGAAGTCCCCAGGTCATCTCCACCGTCCGACATCATCACGCCATCTCAGGCTCGCATGAGGCCTTCATTCGACGCGGGACACTCCCAGGACCCTTTTACCCTTGGTCCTTGGCCGGGAGAGGCCGTGTGTCGGCCGGATTCAGCCATCGAAGTCTCCTGCAGCCGTGTTATTCCACCATCCTCGAGGACCGTCCAATCGAGAGCTCATCCCAAGTGATTCAGCCACCATTGGATCGAGCCTCGGTCACCTCCTTTGGATCTTCATCGCCGCGCATCGCAGCCGTCCACCCGCGCCTTCGCTTCAGCCGCTGGATGTGCCACGTGGATTAGTGGATCGCCCTCGGCCGCACGATCTTTATCTTGGGTATTTTGCACTTCAACCCAAGAACCTTTTGTATTCATGCTTTAGTCTGAAAGTTTTCATTTCCAATTCAAAAATATTTGTAATAATTGCAACTAGGACCCTTAACTTCTTTTATTTGCATGTTAGCCCCTGTCCACATCACCTCACATGACGGGGACACGTGATTTTGGGTATTTTGCGCTAAGCACCTTGAACTTTTATGTAGTTGCATTTATAGCCATGTGCGTAGTGATTTAAAGATATTTTTGGGTTATTTGTACTCCTGTCCTACTGGTTTTAGCTATTTGCAATTATACCCCTGTGAACAGCAGAACACATGTTTTGCACGTGAAATTTTGGTGAAATTTGCACTCAGGCCCTTGGATGTTCTGTTATTTGCATATATACCCCTGCCAGGCCATGTATTTTTGTGTGCTTTCCCTATTTATTTCGTGCATTTCTAAAACTCAAAAAATCACCAAAAAAATAATGTAAGCTCCTGTTTAGTTGCCCATTCACGACATATTTTTGTATTGCATTTTGGTTCATTTTCATATTTATTAAAAATAAAAAAATGCATTTTCAGCACTGTTTGCATTAGAAAATCCATAAAATTTATAAAAATGTTTTGAAAAATTACCAAAAAATTATATTTTGCTTATTTCATCATCTTTTAGTGTCAATCCAAAAACCACTAAAAATTCAAAACAAAAACCTTAAAAATTAGAAAACCCTTAAAATCTTCATAAAAATTTAAAAAATCTTAGAAAATTCCTAAAAATGCAAACTCAGATCCTGTAGTTTCTCTATTTTATTGTCTTTATTTTAAAATTAATTTGGAAAAATTTTGTTACTGTTTACTATTTTTCATTCCTACTTTAATTTCGGCCATCACCTTTATTCATTGTTTTCTTGCATTTACACTTTCAAAAATACCAAAAACATTCTAAAAAATCCCCAAAAATCACAAAAACAGTAGAAAAATATGAAAAGACCAAAAAAATTTCATGTTCTGAATTTTAGCTATTTTACCTATTTTTATAAATACCTTATCTTCCTCCTTCTTACTTTGTATATATATATATTCTATTATTGAAAAAAAAAGTATAAAAATATAAAACACAAAAAGAAAATATAAAATCAGTAAAATTAAAAACCAAAATACAAAATTAAAAATTAAAAATAAAAAATATATATAAATTAAAAACCCACAAAAAAATCCATATTGGCTAAGTAGTTCATTAAACACAGGCCTTGACTTCTTGTCTGCTCACTCTACATCCTTTGCTTCCTATGTTCGACCCCTACTTGCTTGCCACTGTACATTTTTAGTAGGGAATAATAAATTTTAATCCTTGCTGTTGATTGCTTGATTAATTGTGTGCGTTAATTGTTGACGAACGTGAAGGCTTGAGTAGTCGCCCCCGCGACAGTGAGTCTGATTTGTCAGACCACTATTTAGCGGCTCTCATCTTATCGTTTTTCAAATGGCACCGTTGCCGGGGAGCTTTGGCTTGTAGAGTAGACTTGTGTCTCTTTATCTGCTTAGCCATTTCTGATTATATGTTTCTATTGCATAGTTTGTTTTGAACTGTCTGACATCCCTTTCTTGTTTTCTTGCGAGGGACCACTGACTGAGGAGGATCGCCTAGGGGATCCTGAGCAGCCTTGGTAGGAGAAGCCAGCTATTCTACCCTAGCCAGCAGGAAAGAGCAGAAGAACTTGAGAGAGAGAGAGAGGATAGTTAGCTTTCTTAGTCTTTTGTGAGAGAGAGACATTTAATTTAATTGTAATAATATAGGTACCCTGGACTTTGGACACTCGGGCCCAATTTCCAAGTGTTTGTTCACTTGGGGGCTCACCGTAGTTTTGACGCGTTTCTACCGCCTATCATTTTCCGGTTTTGTTTTATTTTTCCTTTCTTTTGTGGAATGAGCCCTAAGCTTTTAGGCTTGCTTGATCGAGTAAATTAGGTCCAAACACCCTAATAACCATTGCATGTACCTATAGTGCATTTTGGACTTAGTTTAAACTAAATAGTCGCCTCATCATCTTCAAGCCTCCGTGCCGCGAGCCCACCCTGTCAAGTGCTGCTCTTGAACTCGATGTGTCGAGAAGAGGAGGGGTGAGCCTAGACCGGACTCTTGGATTGAAGATCGGTAACCGACTTGTGGTTCTCACGCTAGCAATTGCCTGCTTAGGACGATTTCCGTGTGCATATCGGCATATAGTTTAGGTTTATAAATTCCTATTTTGCATCCGACATGGAGAGAGCTGGGAAGCACTGTAAGTCTTCTAACTGGACATTCATCATTTTGGCACTAAGGTGAGATTTCCATCTTAGTGCCAACTTGTATTAGCTTTTCCGACTCTTTTCCCTCTATTTTTGGAACAAATAAGAATCCAAGAAAATACAAAATGTTAGGCGCTTGTATTGAATTCACTCAAAACAAGTGATAACACAAAAAATTAAAAAAGGGACTGCTAAAAATACTTGACCTTAATAAAATTGATTAATTGGACTCATTGCCTTGGGGTGAGCAAAGCCCTCAATTGTTTTCAGGTTGCATGGGAAGGTTTCCTTCCAAGTGAGGTGAGCGGCGTCGTAAGGATTAGAGCCCAAAACCCAGTCTGTGGCTGCCTTGTGTATCGCCTGGATTTCTGAAGTATGGGCGCTTCTATCGTACGTAGACGAGTAGGGCTTGGTCAACAATAGTGACTCTCTATTGTGTAGAGCACTGACCTTGTCCGAAGTATCTTGCATAGGCCACGCCGTCATGGGGGTGTCTGTCTCATCGTCTTGTGTCCGAGTAGGTTCTTGCACGCTCACGTGTGATTCCGTTGCGAGCGAGTTCCGAAGTATCGGTTTCACCTATTGGCTTCCTCTCTCTCTCTATTTCTTTGGCTGAGTAGGGATCCAGGAAGGGTTACAAGGATCTTAAAAAGTGCAGACTACAGGTTACACAGGAGGAGGACAAGTACGGGATACTCTTCTGGCAGTACTCTCTCCTATAGGCGTAGTGCTCTAAGGACTCGTGACAAGATAATTGCCTGGAAAACAACTTTAAAGCTCACAAAGATAATTACCGAACCTTCACGGTTTCACGGGTCAAGTTGGTGAATCCATTGTTTTGAGGTTTGATTGATTAGTCGAATTAAGGTCAAGTTAAAAAACACCGCGCCTATACGCCATTTTTGCTCCCCTTCCAGTTGACCCTTGCTCATTGTGAGCCTTCTACTATTTTGCACTCCTATTGTTTCTCGTTAGCCCCCGTATTTTTCATCCACATTGATCTTCCTCTTGATCTTTGAGATGGCGACAAATGGACAGTTTAGTCGAGACTCCGCCGACACCCACATCAGTTCCATTCGCACGCCCTCTCTAATAATTTGGGGCGATTCCCGAGAAACCAGTTCAGACTCCATGAACCGATCTCCAGACTCCCCGTCTTCTTTAATAAATCGGGATCACTCTTGTCCCGAACTCTGTCCGTTTTGGGTGGCCATTGATTTCACTCCTTACACATCGCCATCCTTAACAAAATTTTGTGTTGACCTTAACACAGAATTCTTCTCTACATCTGGCGCTACAATTCAGACTGATCGAGGCATTCTTCCATGCGCAGATCTAGAGCCCGAACCCGAGCCAACAACAAGCAGAATCTGAGATGGCCGGTGGAAGGGGAAAGGGACCACAACCCCAACTAGAAGCTGAATCCCATCAGGGGGAAGGGCAGTATACCACACAGAATGAGGTTAACAGTCAGTTGCTGGCTTCCATCCAAGCCATTCAGCAGCAATTGACTAATCAAGCCCTGGCCAGACTGCCTTCCAAGATATGTGAATGATCTGAGGAGGAGGGCCGATGCAAGAGATGGCCGACAAGAAGATGAGCCAGAGCAGGAGTTCCAGCCAGATGAAGATGGGTTTTCAGTGTGAGGTCCTGAGTATGATAGAGCGGACGCAGACCCACCGCAACCAAAGCCTACGCTGAAGGAGACATACAAACCAGGAGCAGGCCGCATCACAGAGTGGATTCAAGTTCCACGAATCCATGCCCACGTCGAGCTGAAGCTGCAGTTTCTGTCCTTGCTTCCCACATTCCATGGGAACCCCACTGAAGAACCATATATCTTTCTCAAGAAGTTTGGTCGCATCTGTGCTACTGCTCACTACCCCGGTATTCCTCTGGGGGTAGTCAAGATGACCGCCTTCCCCTTCAGCCTGCAAGATAAGGCCCTATATTGGGTCGACCATCTAGGGAAGGTAGTCACGACCTGGGAGGAGCTGAAGTCTGCATTTCTCCATAAGTTCTATCCTCTCGGGCGATTGAATTAGATGCGTGCTCGTATTTCCAGTTTTTGCCAACAACCCCACGAGACAGTCTATGAAGCGTGGGAGAGATTCAAGGACCTGCAGGAGAAGTGTCCCCACCACGAAATTCCAAAGACCAGCCTTGTGCAGCACTTCTTTGGTGGGCTTACACTTGAAAGCCAAAAAGCTTGTAGATGCCACTTGTGGCGGTTCGCATTTCAATAAGGACGAGGATGTAGTATGGAACGTCTTCGAAGAAATGGCTGAAGGAGAAGCCGCTCAATCCTCGTCCCGAATATACATGAAGGTGTCAACTGCCGTCAGCAAGCCAGTGAACATGGCGCAATGTTGTGTCTACTTCTGCCGAGCCGAGTGCTGAGAAGAAGGAGCCTACTTCTGCCGAGCCGAGTGCTGAGAAGAAGGAGCCTACAATGCAGCAAAACCCTAAGCCGACTCCACCGCAACCCCAACCTGTTCAGTATGTGTATTACGTGCAGGTTCCGGAGCAGCCTCCGCAGCCTCAGACACAGATGGTTGTATATCAACCTGAGTCCCAGCCATCCTACTCCGAGCAGTTCTCTCCACCCCCGCCGATGATCCAGGAAATCAACAGTGTATGGAGCAATGAAGCACAACTAGCCCGTCCTCAGGGACACCCTCAGGGTCAGAACATGGGCAACATGCCCTATCACCAGCAGCAACAGGGTGGAAGACCCTTCCAGCCTTCATACCAGTATCAGCCTCCGTCCCAGGGAAACACCTGGAGGCAGAACTATCAGCCTGGTCCTCAGCAGTCCGGATATCGTGGACAAGGGTATCATCAGCAGCCGGCTGCTACATATCATCAGAACTCACAGTACTCCTCCAACCCTCCTCCTCGCCAATTCTCTCAGGGTTACCAGTCGCAGTCTCAGCCGTCATACCGGCACTCTAGGCCCCAGCAGGGGGATTTTTCTGAGATTGTGATGGTTAATCCGGCCCTGGCCTGCCTGGAACAATTAGTGAAGAATATGGTTGAGATGAACCAGAGGATCGACGACTTGACGGCTGTGAAAACAGCCATTCCTGCTCAAGTCGAGGCAAACCCAACAATTTCCGACGCAAGGAGCAGGTAGCTGGTAGTGTCCAAGCAAAATCAGGTGAATTAAATTGCTTTTTATCTAATATTGTTACTCTCAGGAGCAGTAGGATACTCAAGCCATCAGCAACCGCGAAGGGGAAACATCTTGCATCTGACGGGGAGTCGTCAGCCAAGCCAACACCAGGGCCACGAAGCATTTTTGGAGCAGCACCGTCACCGAGACAATCACAAAAAAAATAAAGAAAACAACAAAACACAAAAATATAGCAGCAGCCTCGGTGGAGATAGGCCAGCATTAGAGATGTCTGCACCTGCTACAGAGCCGGCCACCGATAGAAGGGATTTTGCATCTGCAGCGAGTCCAACGCCAGCACCTGAAGCCGAGCCTGTCGTTTTTGGTCCACATCTTGTAGATGATTCTATTCCTTTTTGCCATCTACCTGTAAACAACAATATGGACAATATTTTGAATGACATTGGTGAAGAGTTTGTAAATATTCCTTTTCTAGAAGCAATGAAAAAACACAAAAAAAATGAAAATTTTGAAAAATACTTTATCTGATCCTGCCATCATAGAAATCATCTAGAATTTGGTATTGAATATGCCATTGATGAAAGCTCTTGAGTACATGCCAGCTGTTAAGAAAGGATTGAAGGAGGCATGTACAACCAAGCGTAGGCCTCACCCTCACAACTCCAGAAGCAAGGGTGGCAAATCCGAAAAGCATATCCTTACAATGGCCACAGTTAATGCCATCAGCAACCTCCCGGATAAAAAGCCAGATATGGGAGCACCTCTTGTGCGTTGTCAGATGTTCAATCAGGAGTTTGAACGAACGCTTCTCGACAGTAGGTCTTCTATCAACTTAGTGCCAGCTTCGCTACTCACAGAGTTCAGGTTAGGACCGCTCAAGCCTACAAAGATGATTCTGCAGTTCGCAGACAAGTCAGTTAAGCGGCCTAGGGGCCTGTTGGAGGACGTGATAGCAACGGTTCAGGGAAATCAGTTCCCAGCTGATTTTGTGGTACTAGACATGGGCGTCCCCGCTCCATTGCTCCTTACCCCAATCATACTTGGAAGACCATTCCTGTGGACATCAAACGTAGTAGTGAACTATGGGACGGGAGAAATCACTTTTGGCGATGGCAATGAAACAATCAGAGTGGAGACCCTGCCTGTGGGAACACCAGCCGAACGAACATCTACAGCATGTGCAAGGGTGATTAAGTATTCTGACGACTACGACTTTCTAGCAGAAATTCAAGACACCAACTTATTCTTGGATGACAATGAGATCCATGAACTCCTCTACCCCGAGGAGGGAGTGGAGACCGCAGTCGAATTTCCCCTTATCGATCAAGATAAGGAACTTGCTGATGTGTTGAGTGAGACTGCCGTGGAGGTGATGTGCCTTCAGGACCAAGAGCAAATTGTTGAAGAATCTTGTGATGAAGAGAAAATCATCGAGACATTCTGTCAAGATTTGAGAGAAGAGGTAGCACAAAGTATGGTGGACACTGAACAGAGGAAAGAATCTCCACCTGCATTAATCGCTGAGGTCACTTCTGAAGCAGCTCATACCCCGCCAGAGTTGAAACCCTTGCCCTCCAACATGAAATATGCCTTCCTTGCGGGAGAACCGAACATGTATCCGGTCATTATCAATGCACACCTGACCGAAGACCAAGAATCTCGTCTGATGGAGGTTCTTGAACGCAACCGCAAGGCGATAGGCTGGCGAACTTCGGATCTCCATGGGATCAATCCGTCACTGTGCTCGCATCGCATTTTTCTGGAAGAAGATTGCAGGCCCTCTCGAGAACTTCAGAGAAGATTAAATCCTAATTTGCGGGAGGTTGTTATGAAAGAAATTCAGAAATGTGTGATGCGGGATTCATCTATCCCATCTCCGACAGCAAATGGTGAGCCCTCTGCATGTTGTGCCAAAGAAATCAGGGATCACCATTGTGAAAAATGACAAAGGAGAGGAGATTGCAACCAGAGTACCCACTTCTTGGAGAGTGTGCGTGGACTACAGAAGACAACCTTGCCACCAAGAAGGACCACTTCCCTTTACCCTTCATCGACCAGATCTTGGAGAGATTGGCCGCGAAGGAATACTTCTGCTTCTTGGATGGCTACTCTGGATACAATCAAGTAGCTATTGCTCCTGAAGATCAAGAGAAGACCACATTCACCTGTCTTTTTGGTACATACGCCTTTAGACAGATGTCGTTCAGGCTTTGCAACGCCCCAGCCACATTTCAGAGGTGTATGCTTGTAGTTTTTGCCGATATGGTGGGCAACTTTCTCGAAGTCTTTATGGACGACTTTTCGGTCTATGGGGATTCATTCGATCAATGTCTGGATTATTTATACCGAGTCCTACGGAGGTGCTGCGAATTCAATCTTGTGCTCTCGTGGGAGAAGAGCAACTTCATGGTGACCGAAGAATTGTGCTGGGTCACGTTGTTTCTAAACGTGGTATGGAGGTTGACCCAGCCAAGATGGAGGTAATTTCCAAACTTGAGACACCTACAAGAGTTAAACAAGTCAGGTCATTCTTGGGCCATGTCGGTTTTTACCAACGATTCATCAAAGATTTTAGCAAACTGGCCAGACCGTTGACTGAGTTGCTTGGCAAGGAGAATGAATTCATTGTAGATGATCGCGTGCTCCTTGCCTTTCATCAGTTGAAAGAACTCATCACGCAGGCCCCTGTCTTGCAGCCACCGATTTGGACTCAGCCTTTCGAGATGATGACCAACGCGTTAGACTATGCCATTGGTGTTGTACTTAGATAGAGGAAAGATAATGTACCATTTGCGATTCTCTACGCTAGCCGAACTCTCAATGAAGCTCAACGAAACTACACTGTCATTGAAAAGGAGCTGCTAGCGGTAGTTTTTGCCTTGGAAAAGTTCAGATTATATCTCCCGAGATCCAAAGTGATCGTTTACACTGATCATTCGGCCATTCGATACTTACAGCAGAAGAAGGATGCCAAACCACGTCTCATTCGGTGGATCCTTCTCCTCCAGGAAATTGACTTGGAAATTAAAGATAAACCTGGGGTAAAGAATGTGGTAGAGGATCATCTATCGAGGTTTCCTGAGCCAGAATCTCCTGAGCTGAACCTGCAGCCAATCACAGAGACCTTTCTAGACGAGGCCATTCTTTCAGTCACCTCGCTTCCTTGGTACGCAGACATCGTGAATTATCTGGTGACCAAGAGAATCCCACAGGATTGGTCGAAGTTAAATCTAGATAGGTTCTTGTCTAAAATTCATTTCTATCAGTGAGAAGATCCGTATTTATTTCGTGAGGGGGCTGGAGAAGGTGTAATACTCAGGAGGAAGTTCCAAGTGTCCTAGCCTTATGTCATGATCAAAATTCTGGAGGACATCATTCAGGCAGACGAACAGCAGCAAAGGTTCTTAAAAGTGGCCTCTGGTGGCCTTCATTATTCAAAGATGCAGATGAATATGTCAAATGTTGCACTGACTGTCAGAAATGGGCGGAACCATTGGAATGAGAGACACGATGCCTATGAAATTCATTCAAATATCAGACGTCTTCGACGCATGGGGCATCGACTTTATGGGACCATTTCCCAACAGTCAGGGCTATGATATATTCTGCTTGTTGTCGACTATGTAAGTCACTGGGTGGAGGCTATTCCTACCCGAACTGCCGACAGTAGGACTCTCTGTCGATTCTTGAGAGATCACATCATAGCACGGTTTGGGATCCCTAAGATTCTCATATCCGACGGGGGTAGTCATTTCATAAACAAAGAGGTGAAGAAGCTGACCCAAGAATTCTGCATTGAACATCGTGTTGCTTCACCCTACCACCCGCAGTCCAATGGCTTAGCTGAATGTTCAAACAGGGAGATCAAGACAATTCTACAGAAGCTTGTACGTCCGGATCGCAAGAACTGGTCTCAACTGCTTGATTCTGTTCTTTGGGCTTATAGAACAGTGTACAAGTCACCCTTGGGAATGTCTCCCTACCGCCTTGTGTGTGGCAAGAAATGCCATCTGCCCGTCGAATTAATTCATAAATTTTTATGGGCCATCAACATCTGTAATTTGGATTCCAAGCAAGCAGGAAAGAACAGAAAATTGGATATGAACAGATTATTGGAATTCAGAGATTATGCATATGACAACATCCTGATGTACAAGGAGAAGGTCAAAACATGGCATGAGAAGCATATTCGCCGAAAGTCCTTTGAGCCGGGTCAGAAGGTGTGGTTGTTTGATGCGAAATTAAAGATCTTTCCAGGCAAATTGAAGAGTAAATGGACTGAACCGTTTATGATTAGGCAGGTGCGTGACAACGGAAGTGTATTGATATCCAACCTGTCAGCTGACGCACAACCATTTGTAGTCAATGGACAACTTCTGAAGCCATACCTTGAACATGATACATTCTTGGTTGTCGTTGACTCGATTCAAGTAATCTACAAGGATGAGCCGGATATCTCCAAAGAGGCAGAGGAAGGCCAAGAAGAGCAAAACATTTTTGAATGACTTTTCTTCTTTTCTTCTTTTCAGTCTCGTCTATCTTATTCTACCGACATGATGTCATCCCTTTCATCATTGCTACACTTAGGATGTACTTTATCCCAAGTGTAGGAGGGGATGCACATCCCGAGTTGTTCATATCCACTTTCTTCTTCTATTCTTCTTTTCTTCTTTTCCTTGTCTATTCTCTTTATCTTTCAAAAGGTGTTACCCCCTTGTAGACAATCTTCTATACTTAGGACGTACTTTGTCCTAAGTATAGAGGGGTGTGCACCCCGAGTTTCTTGATTCTTTGATCTTCTCCATTGTCTCCTCTTCTTGTATATACTTAGGGATATCTTACCCTAAGTATATGGGGAGACAGTCTGAGTACGATCTGTTCATTCCCACCCTTGACCCTCCCTGCTTTGTGTAAGTCTACTATACTTAGGATTATTTGATCCTAAGTATAGGGGGGACGGTCGACTTCTCATTCATTCGTTTATTCATCTCTTATTCGTTTATTCTTTAGACTTTTTCTGTACTTAGTACGAGTTATGTCTTCTCTTTTCTCTCCGATCTATGAGGACATAGCTCAAGCTAAGTATAGGGGGTCGTATATACTGTGTATATACTTTAGCCATAACTCGTACTTTCGTATTTTCTTAATAACTATGGCTAATGATATTTATAAAATTCATTAAAAAACCTTAATAAAAAGATGTTTCATTCCACAAATTCTTTCTATACTTACTGATTAATAAATCAGGTGAAAATATTTTTTGCAAAATGTTTGAAAAATAGTTTGAAAATCTTTCTGAAAAAAATCTTTTGAAACTATTTGGAAAACATTTTGTTACATGTTTTCAACCTTTCTAAAAATATTTTGATTGTAAAATTATTTTCTTTGTGTGAAATAAAATGTTTGAAAAATGATTTGGAAATGTTTTGAAAAATGGTTGCAAAAATATTTGAAAATCTATTTATACTGTTTGGAAAACCTTTGCAAAATGATTTTCAAATGAGTGTACATGTTAGTAAAAATTGTTTGTAAAAATTATTTTGGACTATAGTTTTCAAATTTTTTTGAAAAACCTGTGTCAAATAAGTTTCAGGAATATACACATCACACCAAAATCCACTGTATATATACTTATAAAATTGACACACTTACCCTTGTAAATTCTTAAAATCCACTTCTTGTGAATATAAGAAGCATCCCCGTGTAAATATATGTACCTAGTTTGTGGTCGAAACCTTTTGTTTTCAAAAATCCCAAAAACATTTGCAAAACTAAAGTCCAAAAACATGTGAAAAACTTTTTTCAAAAATCTAAAAAATGCATATGCATCATCTTTTCAAAAACCGATAAAAAGTTCAAAACCTTTGAAATTTGCATCACAAAAATATTTTATGCATTCTGCATAGCATTTGCATGACATTCGCATTTTTCGGATTGAATTTGATAGTTGAACGAGTCTAAGTAAAATCCGAAGATTGGAGCTTGGTTGGACCTTAAAATCTACCTAATTAACAGGAACCTTATAGGAACTGGAATTGAGGTACTTCAGGTCTAGATGATTTAATTCTTTGAGGATCACGAGACTTGGTTCAATGGATTCTTGACTGCCTAAGTAGAGTATTTCCGAGCACATGCACGACTCTTGTTGATAATGACCTAACTTGGACACCTGCACCTTTCACATGGCTCAACTCAGTTGGAGTGGTGAGGGGGTTGGATTTGCCGGTATGAGACACACACATGTGGAAACACTTGTCCTCCTCTAGGGAGGGAAGTGCACCCCAACCCGTCCAGTAATGATGAGTTTTGAGGATAGGAGATCGTGGGTTGCAATAAAGCTTCAAAAGAGGGATAGTGTACTGGCTCAAGAGGAAAAACTCCCTATGTAAATGCTGTTGTATATAGTACTAAGAAATGCAAAAGCAAAAACTCCAAAAAAGTGGACAGGCCTGTACAAAAATAAAAATGCTTGTCGGAGTGTACATATGTTTTAAAGTCAAATAAGCAAGCTTGAGCTTCGAAGCCAAATCATGTGAGCCTGCAGCTGGATGACTTGACTACACTGGTCCTGCATCCTAGGATAGGTAGCTATATTGGCTACCGTCCATTCTTCTCTTCACCCCCTCCTCTTGGGTTGGTTGCCACTTGAACTTAGAAGTGAATACCCTGCTCCTTGAGGAATGAGTTGTTGGATTGGAGAATCATTGGGTTGTCATATTGGAGAAGTCAATCTCTTTGTCATTTCAGCTGGGGAGAGCCACTATCACTTGCATTGTACGAGTCAGATTCATAGTCGTAAGGGTTTGCGTATGAGTTGAAGTATTTCTGACCTGGCTATTGAGGAGACTTGAACTGAGTTTTGGGATTTCTCAGGGACTGTTGGATTTCAAATCTGGTTCTCATTAAGGTTCCGCCCGCACTAAAATTCCAAAGGTCCGACTTAAGCTCTAAACTTTGATTTTGGGAAGACAAGTTCGATAATTAAATTTAATCCATCTTCATCTTTTTCTTTTCTTTCTTTTTCTTTCTACACTTATTGCATAAGTGTTTGCTAGGGACTAGAAAAGGTAAAGTATAGGGGGATGATGAAGCCACATTTTATCATCTTTATTCTATCATTTTGGCATCAAAAACCCTAGCAAATGCATGTAAATACCTTTAATTTCCGCATCCTAGCATTCAGGCATGTGCATGTAAATAGTGTATAAAATACTGTTTTTAAAGCCAAAATTATAGAATAAATAAAAGAAAAGAAAAATAATAAAATATTGTAAATATTTTATGACCCGAAACCCCGAGACCTAGGCATCTTGATGAATAGGTCGATAAGGAATAAAGTAGGGGGAGATAAGGGTTAAATACAATAGAAAATACCTTTGATTTAATTCATTCTTTATTCATTTTGGGACCAATTTTGGTTCCACTTTTTATCCACCAAATAAAGAAACCTTGTACATGAAAGTTGTAGATAATTAAATAAAGAAAAATAAAAAATTGATTTCACTTAAAAATAATGTACAGATAAAAAGTTATGGTCTGAATAAAATTCCAGAATCCCAACTTCCCAGACCTGTATCTCACAAATAAAAATCCAGATGCATTAAACTCACCTTTAATTGTATATAATTTAAAATAAGCTATTTAATGGCAGTAAATTTGCATTTGACGGAGCTACTGTTTGAAAGTTGAGTTTTGGACCCTTATTGTATACTTGTACAGATTAAAATATTCATTTTGTTCTTTATTCATTATTTTTATAATTTTATATTTTACAATTTTGTAAATATTATTTATAATATATATGTTTATTAAAATCAGAATAAAATACAAAAGAAATACAAAATAAAAATACTTGTATATAAAGACATAGGTAAAATACCCATATACAAACATGTATAATTCATAGTTCTATTTCATTAAATATCCAAAACACTTCAGAAAATAAAATAAAAATATATTTAAGTATGTCAAAATGTTTTATAAATTTATAAAATAATAAACAAAAATAATAAAATTAAATTCACAAAATAAAAATAAAAGAATAAAATATATAGATAATATACCTATAAATGCTATAAAAGGTAACTTATAAAATTACACCTCATAAAAATAATTAAAAATCATAATAAAATACCTTGTAATATAATAAATATATTTTATTTAATAACCTAAAATTAATAAATGCAATTACTATTTTTTAAATGAATTTTGAATTATTTTTAGGAGGATTTTTCCTGGTTAGTCCACGTGGACCAACCAGGTTGGTCTGACAGTTGACCTCTGGTCAACTGTCTGACCTCCTCTTGTGACCTTGTCAGAAGTAAGTTTTGACCCTTATTCGCATTTTTTTTCGAGACAAATCCTTGCACTATTTCATGATTCTTCCTTTTTCACTTTTGTGCCTCGTTCATCCGCCAATCACGCCCTCGTCTCATCTTGGGCTTTGGATCATCGCAGCGCCTGCTGCACCTCGATTTTTGAAGCCACTCGACCATCTGTACAAAACTGCCCCAACCTCCATTTTTCAAACTTGATCCATATTCCTCCATTTTCGCCCGTAAACCCCTAGGCCATTGCACTCCTGGTGACAACAGGAAGCGATTTGAGCTTGGGTTTGCGCCATTTGGTGTCGAATCGAGGTTGATCCAGCCCCTCGCCGGAGCTCTGCCCGAAGTTGCCATCTTCGCCCCCGGTGAGCCTTCCTCCTTTCTTTTCGTATTTTCTTGTAGCTTAGATGTAGGTTAGAGTGCTCTAGTAGCAGTTTTACTTTTCGTTCATCCCTTCGCCGTGAATCCGCAAGTCATTCCACGGCGGAGCTCAGCTCCGCCTCCACCCTCCGCCTTCATCCGTCACCTACAGCCTCCACGATCACCTCCACTTCATTCCTCGTCGCTCCGTCGCTCCGCTCCACCCTTCCATCCACCTCGATCTTGCTCAGATCGAGCTATCAGAGCTCCCTTCTCCGCCCTTCGTCGGAGCTCCATGCGCGAGCCACGAATCGCCTCCATTGCTTCATCCGAGGACCCCTATAGCCCCGCATGGTTATTGTGCTTCTAACCCTGCAGGTCAGAGCCAAAGAGGAGGCTCTATCGAGCCTCGATAGTCCAGGGACAAAGCCCCCAGGTCATCTCCACTGTCTGACATCGTCACGTCGTCTCAGGCTCGCCTGAGGCCTTCATTCGATGCAGGACACTCCCAGGAACCTTTTGCTCTTGGTCCTGGGCCGGGAGAGGTCGTGTCGGTCGGAGTCAGCCATCGAAGTCGCCTGCAGCCGTGTTCTTCCACCATCCTCGAGGACCGTCCGATCGAGGGCTCATCCGAGGTGATCCAACCACTGTTTGATTGAGGCTCGGTCGCCTCCGTTGGATCTTCATCGCCGCGCATCGCAGCCGTCCACCCGTGCCTTCGCTTCAGCCGCTGGATGTGCCACGTGGATTAGTTGATCGCCCTCGGCCGCACGATCTTTATCTTGGGTATTTTGCACTTCAACCCAAGAACCTTTTGTATTCATGCTTTAGTCTAAAAGTTTTAATTTCCAGTTCAAAAATATTTGTAATAATTGCAACTAGGACCCTTAACTTCTTTTATTTGCACGTTAGCCCTTGTCCACGTAACCTCATGTGACGGGGACACGTGATTTTGGGTATTTTGCGCTAAGCATCTCGAACTTTTATGTAGTTGCATTTATGGCCCGGTGTATAGTGATTTAAAGATATTTTTGGCTTATTTGCACTCCTGTCCTGTCGGTTTTTGCTATT
This sequence comes from Ottelia alismoides, assembly GCA_037367405.1. Lineage (NCBI taxonomy): Eukaryota > Viridiplantae > Streptophyta > Magnoliopsida > Alismatales > Hydrocharitaceae > Ottelia > Ottelia alismoides. The sequence goes on along the minus strand of JAZKJV010008657.1, from coordinate 720,186 downwards.
TGCAATTATACTCCTGTGAAAAGCAGAACAAGTGCCTCGCGCGTGAAATTTTGGTGAAATTTGCACTCAGGCCCTTGGATGTTCTGTTATTTGCATATATACCCCTACCAGGCCTTGTATTTTCGTGTGCTTTCCCTATTTATTTCGTGCATTTCTAAAATTCGAAAAATCACCAAGAAAATAGTGTAAGCTCATGTTTAGTTTCCCATTCACACCATATTTTTGTATTGCATTTTTGTTCATTTTCATATTTATTAAAAATAAAAAACATGCATTTTCAGCACTGTTTGCATTAGAAAATCCATAAAAATTATAAAACATTTTGAAAAATTCCAAAAAAATATATTTTGCTTACTTCATCATCGTTTATTGTCAGTCCAAAAACCACTAAAAAATTCAAACAAAAACCTTAAAAATTAGAAAACCCTAAAAATCTTCATAAAAAATCTTAGAGAATTCCTAAAAATGCAAACTCAATTCATGTAGTTTCTCTATTTTATTGTCTTTATTTTAAAATTAATTTGGGAAAATTTTGTTACTATTTACTATTTTTCATTCCCACTTTAATTTCGGCCAGCACCTTTATTCACTGTTTTCTTGCATTTACACTTTCAAAAATACCAAAAACATTCTAAAAAATTCTCAAAAATCACAAAAATAGTAGAAAAATATAAAAACAAAAACATTTCATGTTCTTAATTTTAGCTATTTTTACCCATTTTTATAAATACCTTATCTCCCTCCTTCTTACTTTGTGTATATATATATATATATATATTCTATTATTGAAAAAGAAAGTATAAAAATATAAAACAAAAAAAGAAAATATAAAATCAGTAAAATTAAAAACCAAAATACAAAATTAAAAATTAAAAACAAAATATATATAAATTAAAAACCCACAAAAATCCATATTGGCTAAGTAGTTTATTAGACATAGGCCTTGACTTCTTGTCTACTCACTCTACATCCTTTGCTTCCTGTGTTCGACCCCTACTTGCTTGCCACTGTACATTTTTAGTAGGGAATAATAAATTTTAATCCTTGTTGTTGATTGCTTGATTAATTGTGTGGGTTAATTGTTGACGAACGTGAAGGCTTGAGTAGTCGCCTTAGCGACAGTGAGTCTGATTTGTCAGACCACTATTTAGCGGCTCTCGCCTTATCATTTTTCTTGTCAGACCACTATTATGCAAATTAATTATTCTTCATTTCAGATCTGGTAATGATATTTGCAATAACATTTATTGCATAATGGCTCACTGTGGGCTCTCATATCCAACAATCTCCCACTAGCCCAAAGAGCCATTAATGGGATAATCTTTAAACCCACACTCATGTAACCATCACAGGCTATTTAGAGAAATAGATAGGTAAGTTGATCAGACATTTTGTTCCCAAAAGACTACGCCAAGTCCTTTTACAGAACTTGGATATCTCCTAGTAAGTGTGCTCGCATCCAATGTGAATGTTGCATCTTATGCAACCAATACTCAATCTTATCAGTTATAGTTTCCTTGACACTATAGTTTAATAATTATTATAACCAGTATTTCCATTATCCTTATAAGAATACCCTTTTCTCGTAGATCTCTATCTCCTAAGGTATCTGTAGTTAAGACCTTTTAGATCACTGTCTATAAAGTTTTAAGTCCTTGATGATAATACTTAGAGATCACTATCTCGAAAGTATTGTCCTCTTGAAGATATTGTCATTATTGCAATCAGATGTTTTATCTCCATAGTAGGATCAGTAACAGTTTACTACTCCGACTGCATGACAGACAACTGGCTTTTATACACATCTAGCATACACTTAGCTTCCCAAAGTTGATGCACTAGAGTATATAGCTATTCACATCCTCAACTCCTTGAGGTGATATCCCATTAGATAGGCCAGTACCATATATTAAGGAAAGGAAGCCTTTCTTGGGGTTTTCCAAGAATGGAAATGTCCAAGGCGTATCACTAATGCGACGCTCCCAATACCCTCTTCTCTTTGCTTCTGAACATTTTCAGAACTAAGGTACAAGAGGTATCCATGAGATCATACCTCAAGGCATGGAATCACCAGATTATTATCCTTATTTCATTCCAAATTATTAGGATATCATTTATATTTAGCACGATGAACACAATGACACTCCCACTAAGCTTCATATGGTTCATCAAGATTCTATATGAAATCATAACATTTATAATTTCATCAAATCTTATGTTCCAACTATAATATGCTTATGTGAGTCCATAGATGGAGTTCTTTAGCTTGCACACCTTGTTTTCCTCAACTATGAAGCCCTTGGGCTAACTCATATGAATATCCTCTGATATGTATTCATAGAGGAATGCAATCTTGACTTCCATCTCGAAGATGTCAAAGTCAAGTTGTGTAGCTATAGTTAATAATATTCCTATGGGTTTAGGCATGGGTACTGAAGAGCAATCTCATTGCAAGCAATGTCTTCTCTTCGGTGTGTAGCTCATGACTACGAGCCGTGCTTTAAAGGTCTCTACCTTTTCATATAATTCCCCCTTTCTCTTGAATATCCATTTACACCTTTCTAGATCTTACCCATATAGGTGGATCCTTGAGGGTCCATACATAACACTTGTATATGAAGTCTACTTTAGACTTTTATTGCTAAAATCCATCTTTCCATGTCATGATCCTTAAGAGCTTCATCACATGAAGCAAGATCATTGTTAAATTTCTCTAACACATGGAAACCATCCTTAAACTCATTTGAAGAGGTATGAATGTTTCATCTTTTATTATTCTTTTAGTTTCCGATTTCAGGAGCCTCATTATTTTCTCAAGATTAAATGAGTTCCTTCACTTCATTTTCATATTTATTCTCTAGATAGTCATCCTCTAAGAATTACATTCTCAGAGATGGGATCTTTTAAGAATCTCAAGGTCATAAAGTAGATATCCAATACCATCCCTTTTTTCCTAATGAAGTAGCACTCTCTAGTGCTAGATTCCATCTCGCATGCATGGAACCATATTAAGGATATATATTGTAGTCTCAACTACATATATACCTAGAAACTAAGAGGTAATTGTGCTAAAATTCATCATTGATCAAATCATGTCATATATGATTCAATGTATCTCCCTATAACTCTATTAATCTTAGGTTTATTAGGAGGAGTGAGATAGGAATGATATTCCTTTCTCCATAAGGTATTCTTTGAATTTATCTAATACGTACCGATTACCTAGCTTAGATTAAATTCATTTCGTCTTCCTTCAATCTTTGGTTCTAAACCAAAATTGTGAAATCTTTGAACATTTCAAAGGTTTCTTAGGTGAAGAGAAGAAATCTCATATCATACATAATCATCAATAGATATCACATATCTGTAATGTTTATTATGATATAGATGATCCAATATATCAATATGTATGAGATCTTGAATACCATGACATCTTACACCATTCCCAAATAAGGGTGTATTGGACATATTTTACTTTTGAATACAATATTCATAAGTATGTAAGATTTGAAATTTCAGACACTCTAAAGTTTCATCTCTTACTAGTCGATTGATCTCATCAACTGACGTATGTCCAAGGCTTGATGTCAGATCATTGTCAAATGATCTTCATCCTCCTATTGATCTTTTAAAGTTTAATTTTCAGTAATAGAAATCTTAATGAACCATTCATTATTTTCTAATTTAGTAGACTCCACTGGATGTTAGATTACTATCTCTGAAATATATCCGTCATAACTCTTTATGATAGGTCTATTCCAGAATTCATGTTTATTTCCAACATTTAGAAATAAATTATGAGTGTATTATAATATCCAGGTCATAGAGACATTCTCTAAGACTAAAGACTCTCCCACCGAAAATATGAAATCTATCTATCCAATAGAGATTGTTGCAACAATTGCATCAATATCCTTGTAGATGACTATTAAACTTGAAGATCAAATTCCAATCTTCTAATACATATGCAACCAATTGCAAGTGTTATTAGAAGAATGAGATACAATTATTAGACTTTGATCTTATCAAATAAGAAAGTCAATTTCAATGATTATATGCATATATAGATTATTCAGGTGCATTATCTGAGTCCTTCTCTAAGGAATCTAGATAGATTTGATAGTCATACTATCAACACATCATCTTGTTGCAGTATTATTGGCATTCATCCAACTCTTTGGATGTCATATGGAAGTCATAGAAGTACGGTCAACTCTTTGATTATCCTTCTCATCTTGGATCTGACCCATGCTTCCACTGCGCTCCCTTCATCTATAAACAACCATTGTTTAAGATAAATGATCTCTTGCGTTGAATTCAAAGAATTCAATATAAGAGTATTTCAACATTTATACATGCTTCATCCAATTCATACAATATGAATATTATGAAGCTTCATGAATGACTAGAGTATAGACAATAGAGTGATGACACTTATCGTATCTACATCCATCTAAACTCAGAAAGACTTTGGTTTAGGTAGGTATTCAAACATGTTGAGTACATCATCTCTTATAGATCTACCATTCTGCATGATGCAGTGAACCATGTAATTCATGATTAAGTGTCGAGAGCACATATGTATGCCAAAACATATTATTAGATTTTATAAGGATTAATTGACAATTATTATCATCATCGACATGTCACTTCCAAAGTATATTCGATGAGAAATCAAGTCCATAGAGACATACAAACCCTAGGGTTGTCGTCATATTGTCTTTTTAATTGTTATTCCTTATTATTATGAGGAAACTTGCATATTGCAACCACATACATTATGTGTTCAATTGCAAGTACAATATATCTTGATCATGGATCCAATTCATGATATTATACTGATTATTATTGAGTATAACATTGAGTTGGTTTAATGAAGAATTATCTGAAATAAGAAATTTGTGTAAATATATGTAAATATATGTTTTACTTTGATTTAGGAATTTTTATATCAAAGTTTTCTCGCCGTGTTAATACTGAAAGGTCATTCCCTTAATCACTTTCAATGTAAGAGATATATTTACCATTATATCTCAAGCAAGATATGGGATCTCCTTCCTTATCTTTGTCACATCCCAATTTTATGAGAACCAGTAACTCCGATAAAAAGAAGCGGGAACACATTCCGCCTTGCAAGTCCAACTTGCATTTCTCAATTCGATCTTGAACATCCGGGCCCACCACCCCTAAGGTGATGTTGACTCGTTATTAATTGAACCAACCGTCGACAGGAATACAACTCGCTATGCGCAATCCAACATTGCCTCAATAATATGAGGATTTGATATCGGGGTCACTACGCATACGTCCTTACTCTTTCGAGAAGTAAAGAGCATGATCCAGATGTTCTTGTATACAGGAGCTGTCACTTCGGACAGGCGTCTCCTACATACAATCTACGACGACGGAACCCTTCGCTTTAATGGGAGACCATGTATGTTAATCATGTTCAAATTCTAATTAACAATTATGAATAATATTCACATAATTAATTCTTCCAAGGAAATAACATCTCTATTCATAATAGAGTGTTTAATTTTAACTGGATTCTAATTAATCTAATCATATCAAATCAATGATCCAATTAATATCCAACAAACATTCTTTTATTGTTACTTGAAATATAGTATTATCTCAAATACGTGTTATTTTAGATTTTAATAATTAGAAAAATACAACGTGATATCTCCTGCATTATCGAGTCCTTACCCATTGTCATGACCAGTACCGACGAGAGTGGGACAGACCACACACGATGTAATCTACCTCCCAAACACTCCTGACTAGACACCATATCCACCTCGGGAAAGGATAATACCAAATTGATCATTGTGTACTTGAAATGATCATCGGGTTTTCAACCGAAGTTATACTATATAATAATAATCAAAATCACTTTGATTTATATTATAAGAATATTTGCTAAACAAATCTCCAATCCTATTCAAGCAATATTGTTTGTTGGAATGTAGATCATGTAATCAATTTGTGATCTAGATCATATTTAATCAATTATTAAGGCAATGTAATTTAAGGAAATAATTATCATCAAATATTTCATAAATATTTATCTATAATTATTACAGGAAATTAAATCATTTAATTTCATTAATTGATTAAATGATAATCACAAGGTTCTTGATTAGGACACTAATTTCCAACAGTGACCCTCACTAAAATTAGCATATCTCAATTAATTTAAATTGAAATCATACAAAATAAGTTTTCAAAGTTTGCTAATTTGATTTACAACAGAACCTAAGTGATTTTCATGCATTTGTAGTGTTTTAAATCAGTAATTAACTCCTTAACTACGTCATGATTCGCAGTCCCCGAAATAGTGGATACATGCTCACTAAAATGATCATAACTTGAGCAAATGGATTCGAAATCACGGAAACTCGAATCCCACAATTTCTTTATTTAATGGTGAACATAATCCATTTTTATTTTCATGTTCAGACGTTTTAAAAAGGGCCAAAAAATCACTAAACAGAGATGCGAAAATGAAATGTGACAACTTTCGCTAACCCTAACGAACCCAAGTCTTCCTAGGTTTATGGATCGCATCCAAAACCTCTAAACCTGGCTCTATATAACGTAAAGGATATTGTGAGATCCTTAAGTACATCACAGAAGTGTAAGGATCGTATCGTATGCGATCGGGAGTGACTAGTTACACTAGTTGCTTAGGGAATCGGAGTTTAAAAAAATTTCATGTGAAGAAACCGCATGATCCAAGAACACTTCTTGGATCATTTCGTTTAAACAACAAAAAAGTATTAAGGTTACCTCTTGAAGCGTGGCTGCGATCGAGTCTCTAAACGAAGAGACCTCCTGTCTCAAGTCCGATCCGACGGAGGAGACGCTTGCGAGCGTGTTGATGAAACACGTGCTTCTCACAATCCATGTTGATGATCCAAGCGATGAATATCCTGATCTCATCACACGGGATTTGATATCTTCTTTACAAGTGTAGCGCATCGAAGGAGATGGAGATCCACAAGCAAACAATCCAGTAGCATAACGGCGACGCTGCGACGAGAGAGACTCTCTCTAGGTCTCCATGGTGGACAGCCACAAGAGAGAGGGTGAGAGATGGCATGTAGATAATAGAGAGAGAGAGAGAGAGCATATGTTGTTGTCTCCAACTTGTGACTTGAAGAGTAAGGGGTACCCTTCTATTAATGATATTTTGGGACCATGGATCTCAATCCATGGACAACACAAATCTAATGGTCCACATTACTTTGTGTTTCTTTTAATGGCCAAGATTTTGTTGAAAAAAACACAACAACAATCTTAATTTAATTAAATATATATATTGATAAATAAATATATATATTAATCCTAAAATTAAATCAATCAAACTTAGAGATATTGGAAAGGAGTTTGCCTCACTCTTTCCTAATGGGAGTTGGTGGGAATCTTAGGTAATCTCATGAGATTACATTATTCCATAAAAATCTCCAATATTTACAACGGCACTTTTTGTAAATTACTCTACAAAAATAATCATAATTATTTTGTGAATATTGCAATCTTGCCATTGGAAAATTGTGAATCACATTCACAACCCAAAATAAAATGTAAATTATATTTTTAATTAATTGTCCAATGTGAATCTACATCAACATTTAATTAACAGAAGTATATTACAAATAGCTCTCTCTTATATATTATAAATCACATTTACAATATATATAATTAATATAGATAGTGCTATCCATATTATTCTTATCCATGATAACTAAATCACATTTAATCATCTTGGATCTCTATTCTCATGTGCCCAAATAATATGAATCACATTCACATTATTTACATCTTTGAAAATTAAATCACATTTAATTATCTATGACAACTCTCCTAATAATATGAATGAAATTCATATTGTTCATGATAATTAAATCATATTCAATTATCAATTTTCTTAGTGCTCGGATACATATATCAACAATGAAATTATCCATTGAACTCTTTCAAGGATAATGTGCTTTCTCCGCGGATACTTGGAGATAAGGACAGAACGATTGTATTGTTCCACGTATAGTGACTTGGATATTGAGATCGCATCTTAAATCCAGATCTTATAGACCTCTCATAGATGCTAGATTAAATCAAGACCGCAAATCTAATCTTCTCATTGCATCTGAATCACATTCAGATCAATGTCCAGTATTTGGACCAAGATCATATCACTTCTCTGGTGAGAGGAGTCACTAAAATCCAGACTCGTTTCATCACTCCCTAAGGATGGAAGTGTCATGGTTATACAGTCATTTATGATCACATCACCCTTAGATATTCCCAATACTTGTACATCATGCATACTGGAAGACTCGGAATAAACTCGAAGTATAAGATCTATTTTACATTGTCTACTTCAGGGTTTTATCAGTAAGTTCTCATTCGATCATTGGGAGCTAGTATCGATCATACACTTTCCAAAAGCATTTATCGTACCTAGGTGTTGATCATATACTTTCCAAAAGTATATATCAAACCTACAAATTCAATCAAGATTCCAAAGCGAGACGACTGTGCATGGAATTTGATTCTTCCCAATATCTCATGAGTGAGCTCATGTCTTTCGGTTTAGTAATGAACCTGTATGATCCCTTTGAGAGATTGTATTACTCATATGCCCTTACATGCACACCGACACACCGGTGTATAGACCTTGCTTAGGTCACCAACCTTTTGGTTTGCCAAATGTAAAAAGTCAGACATATAGTAAGACATCTGTATCTGGTCAAAGGATGCATGCCTATATCATGACAGCATAGGACATAGGACTTTGGTTATCTCGATCTCGTTAAGTCGATTCTTTGACCTGACATATCTAACACCTCCGAATCTCTATTTCTATGTAGAGGACCTGCATCAATAGGTTGGTTAGATATCATCCTTCAGTGAGAGGATTGTCATCTCCTCCTTAGGCTAGAGATCATCTCTTAATAATCATTTGATTGTGCTCAATGAGTCCTCAATCTAATTCTTTAGATATCCATCCAAGCACCAAAGTCTATGATTCAAAAATTGAATCAACAGTTGTATGATCGTTAAGATGGCCATGGTACATAACCCTAATTGTACTATGGGACATATTATGAAAATTAGTTATTCTTCATTGCAGATCAAGGAATGATATTCGCAATAACATTTATTGCATAATGGCTCGTCGTGGGCTCGCATATCCAACAATTTCCTAGGCCAAACATGACCACACTACTTCCACTAACCAGTTCATGCCTTTCCGCTTTGAGACCACTGAGGACCTTCCTCATGTCGATTATGATCAATTTGTGTCTGTTGATGACCCTGATACTGACCTGCATATTGTGAGATCCATTCCTTAGTGTCCACGCAAGAAGGTACCCTTTCTACCTTCTTGATCTATGTACATCCACCTCTTTGTATATCCGCTTTCATTTATTTCTTTCCATCTACAATTTTCTCATCCACCCCATTTCCTATGTTTTCCTTTCTTAGGATGTACTTTGTCCAAAGTATAGGGAAGTGGAGGAGTCGAGTGTTCATTCTTCATTATATTTCAAAACTCTTGTTGTTGCCTCTTCTACCCCAAGTATAAGGGGAGTGATGTGTACATTCTTCCCACATATTCTTCCTTTTTATCTGATTCTTTTCTTGATTCCCTCTATTGTCTACTTTCTTTATCTATACTTAAGTATATCTTACCCTAACTATAGGGCGAGACAAACTGAGTTTTGATCTGTTTATTTCCACCATCAACCCTCCATGTATGTAGATACAACTTGTTATACTTAGGATTATTTTATCCTAAGTATAGAGGGTACGGTCAACTTCTCGTTCATTCATTCCTTCATTCTTTCATTATTTATTCTGTAATTGTACTATAGACTCTTTTATACTCAATATGAGTTATGTCTTCTTTTTTTCTCTTTGATCTATGAGAATATAGCTCAATCTAAGTATATGGGTATCGTATATACATTGTATATACTTTAACCATAACTCATGCTTTCATATTTTTCCATAAGTATGGCTAAAATACAATTAATTACACACTTGAATAAAATTAATTAAAATTCTCTTCATGCATTATTTGAAAAATCTTTTTAAAACTATTTGGAAAATGTTTTGTTAAATACGTTAATCTTTGTAAAAATATTTTATTTGTATAAATTTCTTTTCTTTATCTAAATTAAAATATTTTGAAAATCTATTTGCAAATATTTAAAAAATGGTTAAAAAATAGTTTGAAAAATCTACACATACTATTTGAAAAATCTTTGCAAAATAATTTTTCAAATTTTGTAAAATGTTTGTAAAATATTTGTCAAATTAGTTTGCAAAATAAAGTTTTCAAATTGTTTGTAAAATTATTTCCAAATTATTTTGAGAATCATGTATAAGAAAATAAAGGTCTTTTACAAACCTTGTATATATTAAACCTGTAAATTCCTAAACCCCAATTCTTATTAATAATAAGAAGCACTCCCAAGTAAATATTTGTACAAATTGCCTTTTTTCTCAAACCTTTTGTTTTTTAAAAAATCCATAAAATTTTGTAAAATTAAAATCCCAAAAATATTTGCAAAATCTTTTCAAAAGCGCATACAAATTTGCAAAACTTTTCAAAAATGCATAAAAAGTTCGAAATCAAAAAGTCGCATCACATGAATAGCTTTTGCAATATAGTATTTGCATTTTTCGGATTGAAATTGATAATTGAACTAAGTAAAATCCAAATATTGCAGCTTGGATGGACCTTAAATATACTTAATCAAAGGAACCTTATAGGAACTAGAATTGATATACTTCAGGTCTACTATATTTAATTCTTTGAGACTACGAGAGTTGGTCTAGTATCATCTTGACCGCCTAAGTAAAATATTTCGAAGCATGCGCATGACTCTTGTTGATAATAACCTTGCTTGCACACCTTCACCTTTCACTTTGCTCACCTCAGTTGAAGTGGTAGAAGGTTGGATTTGCTAGCATGAGACACAAGCTAATGGAAACATCGGAAGTCACACATTTGTGGCCATTATACCCCAACCCGATCCAGTAGTGAAGAGGTATAAAGACAGAAGTTGTGGGTTGCAATAATGCTTCCAAAGAGGGATAGTCTATTGTCTCAAGAGGAAAAGTTCATATGTAAATGCCATTGTACATAATATTCAAAAAAATGAAAAATCAAAAACTCCAAAAAAAGAGCAGGCTTGATTGAAAATAAAATGTATGTTGAAGTATGTACATAGATGTGTAGTCAACAAGCAAGCTTGAGCTTCAAAATCATATTAATGTGAGCCTGCAGCCAGATGACTTGGCTACACTGGTCAAGCATCTTAGGATAGGTAGCTACACTGGCTACCGTCTATTCTTCTCTCCACATCCTCTTCTTGAATCGGTTGTACTTGAATTAGAAGGGAATACCCTGCTTCTTGAGAAAAGAGTTGTTGGATGTGGGAATTAGGGTCACCATGTTGGAGAAGAATAACTTCTACTACTTCAGCCGAGGACAGCTACATACTACATACTGTCCAAGATAGATTCATAGTCATAAGGGCTTGCATATGAGTTGACATATTCTGACCTTGCTATTGAGGAGACTTGAGTAGAGTTTTGTGGGTCTCAAAAGTTATTCTGTTTCAAAACTGTTTCACAAAGAGGTTCCGGCCGTATCTAAAATCCAAAGGTCCGACTTAAGATCCAATCTTTTATTTTGTGAAAACAAGTTAAGAATTAAAATCATCCAAGTTCTTTCTTTTCCTTTATTTTATTGTCTACACTTATTGCATACATGTTTGCTAGGGACAAGCAAACGCAAGTACAAGGAATGATGAATCTCCCTTTTTATCACCTTTATTATTTTATTTTGGACATTAAACCTATCTAAATGCATGTATATATCATTGTTCTGCATAAATTAACACTCATTGTATAAATATCGTATAAAATACATTGTTGAAAGCGAAAATAAATGAATAAAGAAAGTAAAAGAAAAATAAATAAAATGTCAAAGGTCTTTTATGACCTTAAACCCTGAGACCTAGGCATCTTGATGATTGGGTCGACAAGGAATAAAGTAGGAGGAGATAATGACCAAAATCATCAATAAAAACCTAATTTTTATTCTCCAATAATCCATTCTTAGGACCCATTTTATTTTGTACTATTTATATCTCAAATAAAGAAACTTTGTACATGGAAGTTGTAGATAAAAATATATATTGATTTCACATAAAAATAATACACATTGTACATTTTATACTCAGAATAAAATTCTAAAACCTAAATTTCCTTGACCCATATCTTCTCCACATGAACTCAAAATGTACCAAAATTAACTTTAATTGTATATAACTTTTTATTAGCCATTTAATGAAGGTGGTTTAACTTGAAGTTAAGATGTAAAAATTAGATTTTAGATCCCTATTATCCTATATACCTTAATTAAATATTTGTTTTATTTATTCTTTATTATTTTTATAATTTTATAATTTTATATTTTTTAAATATTATTTATAATATATGTATAAATTCAGAATATAATAAAACTAAAAGAAGATACTAAAATAAAATATTATATAAAAATACATATATGAATATACTATACTTATACATATATAATACATATACATATTTATTTAAGTGTACAAAATACATTATAAAAATATAAAAAAATATATTTATGTATATATAAATACATTATAAATATATAAATTAAGTTTGTAAAATTTTAAAATCAAAAATACAAAATAAAAATAAAATATGCAATACATAGGTCAATATGCCTATAAATATACTTGTAAAAAGTAACTTGTAATAAATTAAGTCTAAAGAATAAATAAAAATCAGATTAAGATACTACATTAAATAATAAATATTTTTAATAAAAAAATCAAATCAAATAAATAAATAAATTTTAATTATTTTTAAATTGAATATTGTTTTGTCTTTTTGCGAGTGGTGTGGACCAATCAGGCGAAGCTCCCCCCCAAGGATACCTTTATCTTTTTCGGTTGATTTTTTATCAACTTTTTTCCTTGATCATGCACCTATCACACCAAATCATTTCCTTGAGTTTTGCGTCGATGCATTGAGCTGACCACCTCGATCTTCCCCTCATGTTCTTTACATGTACAAAAGCTTTGCCACCTTCTTCCTCTCATTTTTGAATCACTTTTTCTCCGCATTCTCTCATCCTTTTTCACTCCATGGGTTGAGCTTCGTGACAGGGTATTCGCCCAGCATCTTGCAGAATCAAGGAGGCAATGTACAGGTTAATGCCACATTTCCATCACTCGCCGACGTGAGGTCTCCATCTCGCGGCCCACAGCTGCTCGAGGTTTGATTTTCGAGCTTTTCTAGGTAGACATGGTTCATAGATTTTGTTTCAGTATTTTAATTTATGTTTTGATTAACGCCTTAGCTTAGGATTCATTTTTAGCCTTGTCGGAGCTCTAGAGCTTTGACCACAGTTGTCCATTGTGCAACCCTTATTTCCAACCATCCATTTCCAGACCACCTTCTTTCCCGACTACTTCTCCATCACCTAAGCCACCCATCCACCCTTGATTCATTATGGCTCGAGGAATCGAGATCCATCCACCATCACCTCGTCAGACCTCTCCGTCCCATGTTATTTCCATCCTATTTCCACCAATAACAACCTCGGCCTACTTTCCTTCCCATCATCGTGCTTTCTAGACTATCTGCAGGTCAAGAAGGGGGCGTTTGAGCCCCATTTGGTTCTGAGAACCATCTTCTAGGTCTTCTGAAGAAGCATCAAGCTCCAGAGGCCAATTCATGCCCCCAAGCCCATTTGAGACCTCTCGTAGATACGGCATAGTTGCATGAGCAAAAAGAGACATTTGAAGACGTTGAAGGAGGTTGGAGACGCGCGCAACCTCAGATTCAACCTCACGCATGGCGAGTTCTTCAATTGTTCTTCCACCACCGTCGTGAGTCGTTGGATCAAGTCCAACCTCCATATCATACATACGTCATTGGATCCGCAGTGCCATCACCGTCCAATCCCATCAAGGGATCTAAGCATAGATGTCGGTGCCCGAAGCATCATCGTGCAAGGAGCGGTTGCCACATGTGAAGTTGAAGCTCTTCAGCCTTCCGATTGCACACCTATTGGGGGTATTTTGCACCTTCTCCCCCTTCCCCACTTTTTTTTATTTATATTTAGTCCTGTAAAATATTTTACACGCTTTAATATTTTTGTAAAACTTTCATGTGAACCGATGTACTTCTTACACATTGCCATTAGGTTCTTGCCACATCACCTCACATGTCATCCCACGTGAGGTGACAATTTTGCGTAGAAGCCTCAACGGATTTTTGTATTTATGTTTAATCCTTAAATTTTAAATATTTATTGTAGTATTTTGGGTTATTTACATATTTCCCCTTACTTTATTTTAATTGCAAAAATACACTTGCTATCTCAACAATTTTTGTGCTTGTATTTCATTTATTAAAAATATCATCTGTACTCCAAAAATTATGAAAACTTAGGGTTAAGTGCCAACTAGCATACACTTTAATGCTATATTTTTTATTTGCATTTAAGCTATTTTAACTATTTAATAAAAATAGAAAATAACATGTTTTATCCTTATTTGCAATAAAAACTCATAAAAATACAAAACCTTTTTGAAAAATGCCAAAAAAATGTTTTGTTTATTATATTATTTTATATATCCATACCAAAAAACCCTAAAAATAAAGAAAGAAAATAACTAAAAACTAAAAAACACCAAACCCTTTTATAAAAATATTAAAAATCACCTAAAATTCCAAAAAATACTAATTTCTATTGTGTAGTTTTCTTTAGTTTATACATTATATATTCAAATTGATTTTGAAAAATTTTGAGACTTTTTTCTATATTTTAATCTCAAGTCCATTCGTCATATTAATTTAATCCATATTTGGGGATATTTTTACTTTAAAAAACTAAACATTAACAAAAATACTTGAAAAAACAAAAAAATTAGAAAATATAAAAAATGGAAAAAAAATATTTAATTCTATATTTTTTTATTATTTTTTACTGTATTTGTAAATATATTAACCTATATTGTATATAAAGTTATACATATTCCTATATTATTATATTAAAATTAAAAATAAATAAAAAGCAGAAAATATAAAAAAGAAATATAAAATATAAAACTAAAATCAAATATATAATATAAAAAGTAATATCCATAAAAATAAATAATTAAAAACCCACAAAAATCCAAAAACACCTAAAAAATCCAAAACCATTCATTGTCTTTCTTTGCTGATTTTAATTGTCTATCCTACGTTGTTTCATGTGTTCGACTGCTACCGTACTTGTCCATTATACAATCTATTGTAGGGTGTAATAAATTATGATTCTTGCATTGATCTTCTATAGATTGTGTAGGTTAATTGTTGTTTGACTTGACTCTTGTGAGCAGAGGATAATATTTTAGACCCTCGCAAAAGTCATCTCAACACCTCTATATTCCACTTTTACCCCCAACAATAAGTTAACATTCCATTTTTCGCTCAAATCCAGTTTTACTTTTTGGTTTTACCCCCAAAAATCAATTAACATTCTATTTTTATCCTCATTATCATTTATTTGTGCTTTGATTATATTTGGAATTCTTGCAGTATTACACTCTAGTTTGAATTTTTTTGTTATGATAAATTTATTAGTTATATCTTATATATCATTGTATTTCTAATCCTAGAATATATCATTAATATCAATAAAAAATAATATTCATTTATTGATATCATATTCTATTTTATATTAGAAATAGATACAATTTCCATTGTGAATTTAAGAAATCAAGTATTTTCAATCTTTACTCCAGCAGCAAACAAATTAGCAATTCCCTAAACACGAAGGTTATCATTCCTGAAATTCTTTTATGAAGCTTTGCCCAGTGCAAGAACGACATCACCCCTTCGTCACCTCATCTCTTACTCATTGTAACTATAACATTGACGTTCTTTCATAAAGCATCAATCGAACATGAATATATTCATTTTCGTCTATTATTGTATTGACTTTTTAAATAAATGTAAATGTTTTCTTTACCAGTTCAACAGGTAAGAATCCTGTTACGAGCTTTTGTTTGTTTGTTTGCGACGATTTTAAATTATTTTCACAAACAGAAATAGTACAGTAATTAATATTTTACTCAATGTTTTTGTAACAAATAATATTTTGAATATTATAGAAACAACAATACTTTGGAAACAATGACAGGCCGGTTGAGGCTACTTTGAGGGGGATTACTTCCCAAAACTCATTTTCCTAACCCTATTGTGAGTGACATTCTTCATCAAAGAAAATACATATTATACCATCAATATCATCTAGAAATTATAAAATACTCAACTTCTAATAAACTTCAATACAATCACTATCACAACAAATACTCACTTTATAAAATTGCAATATAAATAACAATAACTACTGCTTTTTCAAATTTCAATACATTCGAATCACAACTCTAAACCCACCCACCAAATATCAAAACACAAAAAAATTATACTCCTCTCAATAACCCACGAACCAAACCTAGTATGAAACAATGCGGACAACACAGGAGACATCGATGTTCACCTTGCCGTCTCCTTACGTGCAAGAAACCTTTCTAACTCTGTCGACTATTGACGAGGAGAACTGATGTGCTGCAGCACCATTACTGGAACATCCATGAGTTCCAAAAAGTAATGATCAGAAAACTATTCTAATTCGATTACACTATAAGAGGCACCCAATCCAATTTGTCTTAGTGAATATCCGTCGTTCAACATAAATAGAATGTGGATCAAATGTCTATGAAATAATTACTACCGCTCGCACAATATTTTCTAAGAATTTTTCAAGGAATGGACGCATGAATCGATCGGCATAATCTCCAACTCGCATTGCTTTTGGATCATCCAAAATGACGAAACAAGACAAAGTTCAGAAGAAGTCGCAAATCGAACCAAACTTATTCACAAATTCGTAAACAAAGCTTTCCTTCCTACGCTGACATTTCCCGCTTTGACCCACGACACACTACAAAGAGAACACAATAGCACCAATCAGTTGATCTGCACCTGCACGACGTCCTTGCGCTCCTCCTCCTCGAATTTGGGCACGAACAGCTTCAACACCCCATTCTTCATCTCCGCCTTTATGCCCTCCAGCTTGTACACCTCCCCGGGCAGGTCGATCCTGCTGCTGTACCTCCTCACCCCCTCCTCGTCCCCCTCCTCCTTCCCCCCCTCCCCCTTTATCACCAGCGTGTTCTGCTCCACCGTCACCCTCACGTCCTCCTTTCCTAGCCCCGGCATGTCGATCTTCATGTACAGCCCGTCCTTGCCCTCCCTCGCGTCCCACCCCCGACGTCCAAGGCCCCTCGACACCGCCGGCATCGGACCATCCATCAGACTGTCCATCATGTTCAGCACCTGCGAAAGGCTCCGCGACGGCGAGAACGGATCCAACACATCTGCAACCGACTCGGACAGATCAGCGGTGATCTGCGGTAAATCTTATAGCACACAACTGAACAAACAATTCGATATATGCTGTACAATGTATTGCAATGTTGTTACCTGAGAAGAGCGAGGGAAATATATCGCCACCACGGCGGCGTGCGACGGCCGATTCGGCTGAGCGGCCGGTGACATCGACTCCGCGCTCATTGGAGGGGTCGCGGGGGGTGGCCTCGGAGGTGAAGGTGAAGGGGCGACCTGCCGCGGCAGCGCGAAATGGAGAGAGGAGATTGCGGAGGAGCGTCGGTTGCGCCTGCTTCCTGAGAGCGAGCATTGTGTACTAGACTTTAGGGCAGATGTTGAGGTTTTCCGTCTGGGTTTATCTGCTCGGGCGGAAAGCGGATGATGGCAATTTATCGTGGAGGGAGAGAGGTGGCGGGGAGAACGGGAGTGTTGTGGAAGATTGTGGAAGTTTCCAGAAGGTTAGAGCGGTGAGGGCGCGTGCCGCAGGGTACGCGAGCCCCCTGGAATGGACGCGAAGATTCCCAGATTGCCTGGCGGAGCCGTGATGAGCATGGAAGCGAGCAACATTTACGAGCCCGATTAGCCGGATAAGGTGGATTTCTGCGAAATTCATACAAGACGAATGATGAGAGAAAATGCAATAATATATTCCATTAATCAGGTTCTTTTTTTTATCATAATTGTAAGGCAAAGAAAAAAATCGAAATGCATACATGTTTGATAGCTGCTTCTGCTAACAAAGCGAATGACGACGGAAATTATTTTCTAAAAAGCAAAAAAGCAGACAATCTAATCTTTTGGTCAGCAAAACTTGATTTTCTTTCCATAATTTTTTTATCTATTTCCAAAAGCATAACCCCTCCTAAAGGGATTAGACTAACTGGTTTTTATAAGGACGGTAGGAGAGTATCATGGTTTGATTTCTATGATTCAATAATCCTAATGACAATGGTGAAAGGAGTTCTCTAGTGATAAAAATCGACATGAATATAGATATTCATATTCGTATATTAATCAAATACGATGTCAATTATAAAAAATATGAATATTTATATGTTATTGTCTAAAAAAATATGAATATTTACATGTTATTGGTTAAGAATCTGAATTAAGTATAAATGCAGTATGTTTAGTCTTTGGTTTCTAGCCTAACCTATAACCCTCTAATTGCATCTCCTTAATTTTTGTTGGCTAACATGCCTCTCTTGCCTCGAGACCTCCCAAGAACCATAAATATACAATCCCCTTGCTTCCCCTACACCCACCTTGGTGACGAGTAGCATTCTTATGTAGCTACCTACCCACAACTCTTGACCTAACTATCCTCCATACCTCTATGGCATGGAGGACCCTTGGTAGCTATCCCGTCGCAACTCTCCTACAACCTCCTATCCATCAAGACAATTATGAAGGAAGGAAGTTAGGCTTACAGAAATATGAATGTCGAATCATATCTAATCAACATACACGTATCGTTTGAGTAGGGATAGAAGCGGGATTTTTAAAAAACTTAGAAGAAACCATGTGGATTCGAAACGATTCGCAATATGTTTCATCAAGTCCATATGAGATAAGAGCATACCTCGACTAGAGAACATGATCCTCGAGTCTCTTAGCAAAGAGACCTCTTGTCTCAAGCCTGATCCGATGGAGATAGTACCTGCAGACGTGAGGATGAATCACGTGATTCCCACAATCCAACGTGACGATCTGAATTTCTTTGCTCCCAAGTTCGTCAAGCTAAAATCCCTTTCTTCTTTAATAGCGAGAAACATCAAAGAAGAAGATCCTCTACGCAAGATCGGTCAGACTGATTTGACAGCACAATGATAGGGGTGTTTGTTAAAGGAAACGTCCAAGACAAACTAGAAGGCAGCCTTGGGTCAAGGGGAACAACCATAGAGAGGTTAGGAGATGGTGTGAGAGAGAGGAGACTTGATGTTGATCTGATTAAATTAGGGAAGGCAGAGATTACCTCTCCTTTTATTCTTTTTCGGTCCAATAGGATGTACTCTTATTTTTTAATCCTTGGTCAAGATTAAATATGGTTCTCAACCACTTTTTAGCATAAAAAAACAATTTATTGACTTCATTGTCCAATTTAATCTCCAAACAAAATATTCAATAAACAAGTAAAAGATATAATATCTTTTATTTATTTGTTGGTTATTTTGTTTGGAGATTAAATTAGATAATAAGGTTGATAATTTGTTATTGGTTATTACAAAATCCTCAATATGGGATAGACGGCCACCATGATAGTCCCATCATACACATTTACCCATATTAGGTTTATTTCCTTTTTCTTTTTCTTTTCTTTTTCTTGTTCTATGTAATCTTCATTAAAACTAAATCTTTATTCATTGTTTACTTTGGAATTAAATTATCACCAAATATTTTAAAATTATTTTGAAAAAATGTAGATAAGAAAACAATAAATACAAATCATATATAGAGGTCCAAGACTAAATGAAAATAATGTTTACATTTATTGTCTAATATGAATCAAATTCCCATTAATATCAAATTTGCAAATCTTATTCACAATCAAATCTCAACGGAATATTGTAGATCTTATCTATTGTGCAATATCCATGTTAATGTTGTCTTATATAATTAAATACAATTTAGTTACTGAAAATCCTCTTTATATATGTTTAAAAATAACGTGGATCTTATCCACACTATCGTATAACTATGGATCACACTATGTAGGATAATGTTATCTAGGACAATGAAATCCAATTTAATTCTCCTAAATCTTTTCTTTGCCTAACATTTAGATTTGTCTCTTTTGGAATAATCTTTGAACTCTTTCAAGGATAGTATGCCTTCTCTACGAATACTTGAAGAAAAGGTTAGGACGACTATATATGCCATGTATAATGACTTTGATAATGAGATCTAGTCTCATATCTAGATCTAGAAGACCTCTCAGAGATATATGAGCGCATCAAAATGTACCCAATATTCTCATTATATTTGAATCTAATTCAGATCAATGTCAACCTTTGCACTAAGATTGGATAACTAGTCCACTGAGCAGATTCATTAAAATCCAAATATGTTTCTTCACTCCCTCGGAATAGGAGCATCATGATTTAGAATCGATTAAGATCATATCACCCTTAAGTATTCCTAATACTCGCACATCATGCATATCGAAAGATTGTGATTGAACTTGAAATTCAGATCTCATTTGAATTGTGTCCTTCAGGTTCTATCATTAAGTTTCTAGTTAGATCATTGGGAGTTCATATTGATCATGTGCTTTTTGAACATATAAATCATACATTCAAATATTGTCACATTTGCAAATCAAGATGACCTTCAATGGAAGATTTGTCACAATATCTCATTAGTGAGATCATGTCTTTAGGTTCAGTAGTGAAAATGTATCATCCCTTTAAGAGATTGTTTTACTCGTATTTCCTCATATGTACACCAACGTGCTGGTGTATAAACCTTGACTATGTCACCTAATGGTTTGTCAAATGCACATACTTAGACATATAGTAACACATCTATCTCCGGTCAGAGTATGATGACTATGGCGTAACAATATATGATATAGGTCTTGGTTATCTCACTCTGGCTAAGTCAACTCTTTGACTGAAGTCATCTGACACCTTCGAATCTCAATTCCTACGCAGAATACCTACATCAAAGTCGATCAGATATTAGCCTTTGGAGCTATAATTGACATTTCCTTCTCAGGATAGAGATCTTTCCTTCATAATCATTTAACGATGCAGTTGAATCCTAATCTAACATTTTTATATTAAACTAAACACCAACCTCTATGATCCAATTGGAGCGATAGTTGTATGATATTAAGATGGTCAGAATGCATGATCTTATTTTAAGGGATCAATTAATAAGTGCATTCATGTAGATAAATTATAATATCAAAAAGGGAATGAAAATCAATAAGTTTTATTGATACTTTATTACAATAACATTTATTGGAGAAATAGTTCACACATGAGTCACATGTTTAACAATATCTCATTAGCCCTCAGAACCATTCGAGAACAATCTTAAAACTATACTCATTACATGTTGATCAAAACCTTTTGGAATAAAGGATTAGTAAGTGGATCAACAATATTATCGGTAGAGGCAACCTTGGTGATTATGATGTTACCACATCTCTATATCTCCTAAATGATGCAATATTTCTTCACTATGTGCTTACTCTTTTAATGCCAACTGGGTTCCTTTGTCTAAATTATATCTCTCATATTATCGCATAGCAATGGAATGGGAGTATCTGAGAAAACTACGCCCAACTACAAGATGAACTTACGCAACTACACCGCCTCTTTAGCAACATATGAAGTAGCAACGTACTCAGCTTCTAATGTTATCATCATTTTGAGGAGATATCCCTTTAGATAGGTGAATATCGTGTTTTAAGGGAAGGAAGTCTTTCTTGGAGTTTTTCATATGGAATCTTTTTAAGATATTATTAATGTACCCTTATTGTGACAGTCCCAAAATCCTCTTTTTTGTATTTTTTAATGGCTTCATCCTCAAGATGTAAGAGGCTTCTAAGATCATTCATCTCAAGGTATGGGACATGCAGATCTTAACATTAGTCATCATCCTTATATCATTCCTTATAATAATAATGTCATCCATATAAAGCTTAATGAGAAAAATAATGGTCATACTAAGCTTATGGTATACACAAGGCTCATCGGGATTCTTAACGAAATTACAACTCTTTATAGTTTCACCACATTTGATGTTCCAACTATGAGAAGCTTGTTTGAGCCCATAGATGGACTTTTTTAGTTTGCGTACTTTTCCTTCCTCAACTATGAAGCCTTAGCACCCCCCATATATATATATCCTTCTTAAGATATCCATTAAGGAATGTAGTCTTGATGTCTTGTAGATGTCACAATCAAGATGTCTTGATGGGCTTCAACATGGCCACAAGGGAAAATTCTCACTATAGTTGATGCCTTCTCTCTGTGTGTATCCATTGGCTACGAACCATGCCTAGAAGGTATCTACCTTCCCATCAGGTACCCTCTTTCTCTAGAAGATCCATTTACACCTAATAGATTTTATCTCTATAGATGGAATCTTTTATGGTCAACATGCCATTCTTATGCATGGAGTATGTTTCATACTTCATGGGTATCATCTATATATCTACGTCATGATCCATGAGTGCTTCATCATATGAGACTCTTTTGACATATGCATGTTGGACATGCGAGCTCACGGCGAGCCATTATGCAATAAATGTTATTGTGAGTATCATTCCCTCATCTGAAATGAAGAATAACTAATTTGCATAGTAGGTCCCTTGGTACAATTAGGGTTATATACCATGACCATCTTAATGATCATACAGCTGTTGATTCAATTGTTGAATCATAGAGGTTGGTGCAAGGATGAATATCTAAAGAGATAGATCGAGGACTTATCAAGCACCGTCAAATGATTGTTAAGAGAGAATCTCCAGCCTGAGAAGGAGATGTCATTCCTTTCTCTAAAGGCTGATATCTAACCGACCTCTAGATGCAGGTCCTCAGCATAGGAATAGACATTCGAAAGTGTTAAATAAGTTAGGTCAAAGAGTTGACTTAACGAGATCGAGATAACCAAAAACCTATGTCGTATGCTGTCACGATATAGGCACGCATTCTCTGAGCGGAGACAGATGTGTTATTATATGTCTGAGTATGTACATTTGGCAGACTAATAGGTTGATGACCTAACCAAGGTTTATATACCTGAGTGTTGGTGTGCATGCAAGGGCATATGAGTAATACGACCTCTCAAAGAGATCATACAAGTTCATTTACTGAATCGAAAGACATGAGCTCACTCATGTGATATTGGGAAGAATCAAATTTCTTGTACGGTCGTCTCGCTTTGGAAGCTTGATTGCATTTGTAGGTTTGATATATACTTTTAGAAAGTATATGATCAGCACCTGGGTATGATATATACTTTTGGAAAGTATGGGATCAATACCAACTTCCAATGATCGAATGAGAAACTTAATGATAAAATCCTGAAGGAGACAATACAAAAGAGATCTAAAACTTCAGGTTTAATCTAGGTCTTCAAGTATGCAGGATGTACAGGTATTGGGAATACCTTAGGGTGATGTGATCATAAACGATTGTATAACCATGACGCTTCCATTCATAGGGAGTGATGAAACAGGTCTGGATTTTAGTGACTCCTCTCGGTAGATAAGTAATCTGATCTTGGTCCAAATGTTGGACATCAATCTGAATGTGATCCATATGCAATGAGAAGATTAGATTTGCAGTCTTGATTTAATCAAGCATCTATGGGAGGTCCGAGATCAGGATTTGAGATGTGATCTCACTATCGAAGTCACTATACGTGGAACAATACAATCGCTCTATTCTTATCTCCAAGTATCCGCGAAGAAAGCGCATTATAATTGAAAGAGTTTATGGATAATTTTATTGTTGACATGTATATCCAAGCATTGAGAAAATTGATAATTAAATGTGATTTTAATTATCATGAATAATATGAATTTGATTCATATTATAAAAAGAGTTATCTAAGATAATTAAATGTAATTTAATTATCAAATAATGTGAATGTCATTCATATTATTTGATCATATGAGAATAGAGATCCAAGATGATTAAATATGATTTAATTATGATGGATATGAATAATGTAGATAGCACTATCCATATTAATTATATATGTTATAAATATGATTTATAATACATAAGAGAGAGCTATTTGTGATTTATATTTGTTAATTAATTATTTATGTGAATTGGATTCACATTGGATAATTAATTGAAAATATAATTTACATTTTATTTTGGGATGTGAATGTGATTCATACTTTTCAATGGCATGATTGCAATATTTGACAAGATAATTGTGAATTATTTTTGTGAAATAATTTGCAACAATTGTTGTTGTAAATATTGGAGATATTATAAGATAATGAGATCTCATGAGATAATGAGATCTCATGAGATAGTGAGATGTCATGAGAAGAGTGGTCGTCCTCTATTTTTAGGGGATGAGTTAGTCTCCTCATTATCTCCAAGACTATCCAATTGATTTGATTTAAAATTAATTATGTTGATTTATCAATATAAATTAAGTTAAATTAAATTATTTGTTGTTGTGTTTTATACAATGACATCTTAACCATTAAAAGAAACACAAATCAATATCAACCATTGATTTGTGTATTGTCCATGGATTGGGATCCATTGACTCCCAAAATCCTATATAAGAAGAGGCACCCCTTGCTCTTCGAAACACACGAGTACAAATGCTCTCTCTCCCTCTCTATTTCTCCACACACAAACCTCTCTCTCTCTCTCTCATAATGGTCGTCCACCATGGAGCCATTGTGAGAGTCGTCACCACCGCAACATCGTCGTTATGCTATGGGATCATCTACTCATGGATCTCCATCTCCTTCAGTGCGCCTGACTCATGAAGAAGATGTTGGATCTCATGTGACGAGATCAGGAGATCCGCCACTTAGATCATCAACATGGATTGAAAGGAACACGCGTCTCATCAACGCGCTCGCAAGCATCTCCTCTGTTGGATCGGACTTGATACATGAGGTATCTTGTTTTAAAGAATTGATCATAACCACGCTTCAATATTTAACCTTAATAGCTATTGTGTTTTAGATGAAAAGATCCAAGAAGTATTGTTGGATCATGTGGTTTCATCATTTTAAATTTTTAAAATTCCGCTGCTCGGAGCAACTAGTGCGACTAGTCGCTCCCGATCTCATTCGATGTGATCCTCACGCTTCCGTTATGCACTTGAGGATTTTTCCATATCCTTCAAGTGTTATCAGAGCCAGATTGGAGATTTTTGATACGATCCATAAACCAAAGAAGACATGGGTTCTTAAGGGATTGTGAAAATTTTAACGCATTTCAATTTTCGCAGCCCTGTTTTGTGATAACTTTCGATCCTGCTTAAAACGTTTAAACACAAAACTATTACTTGGATAATGTTACCTATTAAATAAGGAAACTGTGAGATTTGAGTTTGAGTGATTTGGAATCCAATAACTCTAGATATGATCTTTTTAATGACCATATATCTATTATTTTGGGGATGGCGAATAATGATGTAATTAAGGAGTTAATTACAGTTTTAAAATGCTTGAAAATGTGTTGGATTCTATTTTAAATCAAATTATCAAACTTTAGAAATTTATTTTGCTTAATTTGGATTTAAATTGATTGAGATATGTTAATTTTAAAATTACATGCTCGATCAAGAACCTTGTGATTGTCATTTAAGTAACTTGTGAAATTAATGATTAACTTTTTGTAATAATTATTGATAATATTTAAGAAATATTTGATGATAATTGTTCCCTTAAATGACATTGCCTCAACCAATAAATGATTAGATATGATCTAGATCACCAATTGGTTACTAGATACACTTTCATCAAACATGTTACTTGAATAGGTTTTCGGAATTTGTTTCGCAAATTTCCTTATAATCAAAATGATTTTGATTATTACTATATGTTATAATTTTGGTTGAAAATTTGATGAATATCTCAAGTACAAAGTGATTGACTTGGCATTATTTTTTCCCGAGGCGGATAAGATGTCTTGCCAGGGAGCGTTGGGGTATCGGGTTGTACCATGTGCGATCTGTCCCACTTCCGATGGTACTGACCATGATAGCAGGTACGAAACGAATAATGCTTGAGATATCATGATGTATTTTATAATTATTAAAATTTGAATAATACGTACTTTGAGATAATACCATTCTTTCTAGTAACAATCAAGTTTGTTGATTGAATTGGATTGATAATTGATTTAATATGATTAAATTAATTATATCCAATTAAAACACTTTGTTATGAATAGATGTGTAATTGCCTTGTAAGAATTAATCATAAGGAATATGATTCCTAATGATTAATTAAATTTGAACATGATATGGAGGATCACATAAGTGACATCCATGGTCTCCCATCAAGGCAAAGCATTCTGTTGCCAGAGATTGTATGTCGGAGATGCCTTTCTGAAGTGACAATTCATGCATACAAACCTTTTGGATCGGGCTCTTTGCTTCTCAAAAGAGTAAGGACTTATGCGTAGTGACCTCAATATTGGATCCTTATATCATTGGGGTGATATTGGATTGTACATAGCGAGTTGTATTCCTGTTAGCGGTTGGTTCAACTAATGATGAGTCAACATCACATTAGGGGTGGTGGTAATGGGATGGCCGCTGCTGAGTAGAAGATTCAGAGAAGATCAGGGGGGTCAGAGATGCCTCATGTCAGGGGGAGTCTTAGTACGTCACGTCAGAGGTGAACAAGGCGCTCAAATTATCTTAAAGAATTACCCTCGTCTGCTTCATCGAAGTGCAAGTTGGACTTGCAAGGCGGAATGTTTTCTCACTTCTTTTTATCTGAGTTATAGTTTCTCATATTACTGGATGTGAGAAAGATAAGGAAGGAGATCCCAGATCTTTCTTGAGATATAATGGTAAGAATATCTCTTACATTGAAAGTAATTAAGGGAATGAATTTTTAATGTTGAAAAGGCAAGACAACTTTAATATAAAATTCCTAAATCAAAGTAAAATATGTATATATATATATATTTATGCAAATTTCTTATATCAAATAATCCTCATTAAACTCAATCAGTAGAATACTCAATAATAACCAGTAAAATATCGTGGAATGGATCCATGATCAAGATTTTGTACTTGCAGTTGGACACATAATGTATGTGGTTGCAATGTGCAAATTTCTTCATAATAATGAGGAATGACAATTAAATAGTCAATAGGACTACAACCCTATGGTTCGTATGTCTCTATAGTCTTGATCTCATCGAATGTACTTTGGAAGTCACATGTCGATGATGATCGCAATTGTCAAATAATTCTTATAAAATCTAAGAAGATGAACTGGCATATATATGTGCTCTCGACATTTAATCATGAATGACATGATTATCTGCATTATGCAGAATAGTGGCTCTATAAGAGAAGATGTATTCAAAAATGTTTGAGTACCTGCCTAAACCAATGATCTTAAGAGTAAAAATGGATGTCGATACGATGAGTGTCATCATTCTACTATCTATACTCTAGTCATTCATGAAGCTTCATAATATTCATATTGTATGAATTGAATGAAGAATGTATAAATGTAGAAATACTCTTATATTGAAATCTTTTGAATTCAACGTAGGAGATACTTTGTCTTAAGCAATTGTTGTTTATAGATGAAATGAGCACAATGGAAACATGGTTTGGACCCAAGTTAAAGGGAAAGTCAAAGAGTTTGTTGTACTTCTATGATTTCCATACATATGACATCCAAAGAGTTGGATGAATGCCAATACTACAATAAGTCGATGTATTGATAGTGTGACTATCTAGTCTATCTAGGATCCTTAGAGAGGGACTCAAATAGTGCATTGAAATAATCTACATCTACATATAATCATTGAGATTGACTTTCTTTTTATTTGATAAGATCAAAGTCTAATAATTTTATCTCATTCTTCTAATAACACTTTCAATTGGTTGCACATGTATTAGAAGACTGGAATTTGAGATTTAGGTTTAATATTCATCTACATAGATATTTATGCAATTGTTGCAACAATTTCTCTTGGATGGATAGACTTCATATTTTTAGTGGGAGAGTCCTTAATCTTAGAGAATGTCTGTGTGACCTGGATATTAAAATACACTCATAGTTTATTTCTAAGTGTTAGAAATAAAAATGAATTCTGGAATAGACCTATCATAAAGAGTTATGATGGATATATTTCATATAGTAATCTAACATCTAGTGGATTCAACTAGATTAGAAAATTAATGAATGGTTCATTAAGATTTCCAATACTAGAAGTTAAACCTTATAGATCAATAGGAGGATGAAGATCATTTGACAATGATCTAGCATCAAGCCTTGGACATTTGTCTGTTGATTTGATCAATAGACTAGTAAGAGATGAAATTTTAGAATGTCTAAAATTTCAAAACTTGCATACTTATGAATATTGGATTTAAAGAAAGGGATATTTACACCCATAACCCTGAGTAATTCCGTAATTACCCCGGAAACCCTATATAACAACGAATTATACCCAGGACCCTGAATAATGCTTAACCTTTGCATGGCATAACCCTGTGTCAAGTTCCGTCTTGACTGTCCGTTAACTTTGACGGGAAAAGTGATATGTTGATCATTTTGCCCTCTGAAACACATCAAATTTAAAACATGATGCCATTCTTTATATAAATCAAAATCATGCTCCCCTCCCCCACAAATCTGCCCCGTGCCTCCGCCCCCTCCCCCGCGCTACGACCCAGCCCCGCACCTGCCCGAACCCGCAAGTTCCGTCACACACACGAGCCAAGGTGGTGGTGCCTGAGCTTTGAGAGCATCTGGATCTCGGTTTGGAATTCTGTGATGCCTTGGTTTGAGGATAGGTTCCCGTGCTTCATCGCGACCTTCGTCCCGTCCTCCAGCTCCGCCAGGTAGACCTTGCCGAACCCTCCCACTCCGAGGACCACCTTCTCATCGAAGTTGTGGGTTGCATCCTTCATAGTTAGTCAACCACTGGACTATTTAAACGGTTTCTTTGTATTAGGTAAGAGGTAGAGGATCTTCTTCCGAACTTGTAAGCGTGATCTCACTTGTAATTCAGCAAATGTGAAGAACCGGCCTAGGCCGAGGGCACCGCTGGACTTGCTATAGGTGGCCGAATAGGTCTCTTGGCCCACGTCGGGAGTAGCCAAGACGAGAAGCTGCCCTTGCACTGCCAGTCGGCCAGACGATGACGCCATCGGCAACATATGAGGGCAACTGAAGCCATTGCCACGACTCCAATGGAAAGGCCGATCATGGGACCATCTTCTTTACGGTGTCTCCCGGCTCACCTCCTCGGTAGGAGCCACCGACCGTGTAAAGACCGTCGAGGCTCCCAGCCGCATTGCTCAACTTCATCACCTCAATGCCGTTGAGGATGGCATTGTTGGTCCCCGCGTCTGCCCCAGCTACCGGCCCGACCTTTTACGTGCCTGGAAGATGCATGATACGAATATTAATATAAAGGATTTCTACGTCAATATACATATAGTTGAATATAAACTATTTATACGTACCTGAACGCGGAGGGTCGAGTTGGCAATGGATGATGAATTTAGCACAAATCGTTGTAATAGGCAATGGTGAGTCCGGAGGTGAGCGTCGAAAGATTGAGATTCGCAGCAGCTATGAGCCCGTTGAGGTAAACGTTGAAGTAGAGGTCGTTCATGCTCTTGCTCACTATATCGCAGAAATGCATTCTCACCAAATATGTGAACCTCGGATCCACCTTCATCTCCCATGTGATGTTGAAATTCGGCTGCGCCACTTCTGCATTTGCCATCTCCACCGTTATCGCGTAAACTGACTGTGGCGCCACGATCGGCGTAACCACCCCGTCATATGGGTACTTCACCAGCTTTGCTCCCGGGTCCCTGCAAGCCGCTCCCACTCTTGCTGCTCGCCGACGCCGCTCCCGTAAGCCCCTTCAGCATGCAAGCCGCTCTCGCTGCTCGCTGGCATCGCTCCCGCAAACTCCTTCCGTGTCCCCCCCAAGTCCCTGCAAGACGCTCCCGCTCCCGTTGCTCGCCGGCGCCGCTCCCGCAAGCCCAACCCTCTCCTCCCCCCTGCAACCCCTGCCCGCCATTCTATGCCAAACCTCAAGCTCCAGCAACTCCCTCTTGTTATCCTGATTTTTTTAATCTCAGCCGTTAGATCGCTTATTGGGTTAGATTAACTCAACCATTTGGTTGAGTTGGTAAACAAAAGTAACGGAAGGGTATGACTGTAAAACGGAGTTGTTATTTAGGGCCATGAGTGTAATTCGTTGTTATAGAGGGTTTCCGGGGTAATTACGAGATTACTCAGGGTTATGGGTGTAAATATACCTTAAATAAAAATGTCTAATGCACCCTTCTCTGGGAATGGTGTTAGATGCTGAGGTATTGAAGATCTCATACATATTGACGTATGTGGATCATCTATATCACAATAAACATTATGGATACATAATATCTATTATAGATTATTTGTGATATGGAATTTTTACCTTCACCTTAAAAACCTTTGAAATGTTCAAAGATTTCACAATTTTGGGTTTAGAACCAAAGTTTGAAGGAAGATAAAAATGAAATTGATCGAGTCTAGGTAGTCAATACCTATTATATGAATTCATGAATGCCTTACGGAGAAAGTAATATCATTCCTATCTCACTCCTCCAGATACACCTAAACTCAATAGAGTTGCAGGGAGATACAATTAGATCATGTGTGACATGATTTGGTCGATGATGAATATTAGCATAATTACCTCTTAGTTTCCAGGTATATATGTAGTAGAGACTACAGTATATATCCTTTAAGGATTTCATGTAAATCTAAACCCAAACATCCTCATAAGCTATGCTTTGGAAAGCAACCTAGTGTTGTATACTTGAGGATTTAGGGTTGCTTGGTTCATAACTTTGTCATGGATGCAGGTAAGCTGGAATCCAGCACAAAAGAGTGTTACTTCATTAGGAAAATAAAGGATGGTATTGGACACCTACTTTATGACCTTGAGATTCTTAAAAGATCTCATCTCTGAGAATGTGGTTCTTAAAGGATGAGACTTGAGAATCAAGACGAAAATGAAGTGGACGAACCCATTGAGTTTTGAGAAGATAATGAGGCTCCTGAAATCAAAAACTAAAAGGATAATTAAAGATAAAACACTCATACCTTTTCAAATAAGTTTGAGGAAGTATTCCATGTGCCAGTTAAGTCTGATAATGATATGACTTCATATGATGAAGCTTATAAAGATCATGTCATGGAAGGATAGATGTTATCAATAAAGTCTAAAGTAGACTTCTGTATATGGACCCTCGAGGATCCACCTATATGAGTAAGACTCATTAAGGTGTAAATGGATCTTCAAGAGAAAGAGAGAACCAGATGAGAAAGTAGAGACCTTCAGAGTACAGCTCGTATCCACAAGATACACACTTAAGAGAAGACATCGCTTGCGATGAGACTCGCTCTCCAGTGACCATGCTTAAACCCATCAGAATATTGCTAACTATAGCTACACAACTTGACTATGCCATCTTCAAGATGGAAGTCAAGATTGCATTCCTCTATGAATTCCTCATCGAGGATATTCAGATGAAGTGGCCCCAAGGCTTCGTGGTTGAGGAAAGCAAGGTATGCGAGCTGAATAACTCCATCTATGGACTCAAATAAGCTTCTTGTAGTTGAAACATCGAATTTAATGAAATTATAAATGTTATGATTTCAGATAGAGTCTTGATAAATAATGTGAAGCTTAGTGGAAGTGTCATTGCGTTCATCATGCTAAATTTAGATGATATCCTAATCATTTGGAATGATATAAGGATAGTAATAAGTGTTTTATTGACTGGCTATTCCATACCTTGAGATTTGATCTCATGGATACCTCTTAGATCTTAGTTCTGAAGTTGTTCAGAAGAAAAGAGAAGAGGGTATTGGGATTGTAACATTCATACAAAAGATGAACTATTATGTTAACTATATGCTTATCAATGGTCTGAGTTGGACAAATTTTAAATGCAAATTTAAAATCTTGTTGAATGTATCTAACGAGATTTAGCCATACAATAAAGGTAGACATGATGCATATATCGTCTAATGTGAATATGAGTATAATTATATGTATATATATAATTAATTCAATTATAGTCATAGGTTGAGAATATCTACATGCTTTAGAGTGGTAGGCATAGTGGAGGAGTCACATATTATGTGAGGCATAACTAACCAAAATATACAATATCTAGAAACTTATCTAGATATGTCTAAGCCACAACTTGATATCATTTACTTAGATAATTGATGGCTGGCTATGTTAGGGGAGACGCATGTAAATAGGTAGGATGCATGGAATTGCATCGGAAGGTAAGAATAAAAAGGGGTGGTGTTTGAGAAAAAAAAGGTCACCGACTAGATTTTTAGGTTTCAGAGAAGGGAGACGAGGGGTGATTTGGTTGTTTTGAAGAAGGCGATGTGAGTTCGCATACCATTGCTTATCCTCAAAGGTTTGTTGTAATTCTCTACCTTATTGCATATAGGCATCTGATTAAGTAAATAGATGGTAACATAACTTTAAATCTTATTACTTCCACATGAAAGGGAAGAGGAAATAAAAGGATACATAAGATATATATTTTAGTTAGGATGGGTCTTACAGGAAACCACTTGACATTGAAAGATGAAGGGGAATCATGCTAATTTTTGTTAGAGGTTATTGATGTGTTTATTTTATGATTAATACTATACATATTTTAGGTAATAGAGAGAGGACAGAACACGATAGGAGTCATCAATTACAATCTAATTGTACAAAAAAAGAAAGATGGATGGTGACACTATAAATCATGGAGTCATAGGTATATTATACCTACACAAGAGACTTATATAGGAGATTTTAATTGTCTATTCTGCTCATAATTAGAAAATAAATTCATTGTACATTGAAGTTAATTACTTAAATATGCTATTAGTGAAAGAGTGATGTGAAAAACCTTAAAACAAAAGAGAGTAACACATGTACAGATAATCAAGTATGAGAGATAGAGTTGAATGATTTCATCTAACTTAAGATTCATACCAAACACTATACTAGATTTAAGTTATATAAACTATAAATTATGATGTAATTTATCATTTTCTAATTTACAAATTCTTTAACATCAAATAACAAAGGGTGGCCACTTATTATAGGTTTTTTGGCTAACAAAAGTATATAAAATTTTACTACGGGCTGGGAAAAAAAGAAAAAATAAAAGAAATAAAATATAAAGACGATAAGGTATACTAGTTTTTTTGTTCTAATTACTGTCGACACTTTTCACTAGGATCGGGAGAACAGTGGAAGTTTGAGCATATGCAACCTTTTGGATACATGCAATGAATATTTGAGTGGTCTCGAGCTTATTTTAAGATATAACCTATATTTTCACAGGGATTGTTATTTTTTATATACAATTGCATTTGATCATCATATTAATTTTATTGTTATCTAAGATAATGACAATTTAGTGAACTTGATATTGTTATTCAAGTTTAATCAATGTCTGAGAAAGCTTAGTTTTTATGTTACTGAGAATGTTGGACACAAACTATTTAGTTAGTATTCTGTTATGTTGTTACCATATTGCACAAGTTTTCAAATAGATGCAGATAAGTTCTGTATAAGAACTTGGTTCAGATATTGTAAATTTTCCAGCTTATAGTTGTATTTCTATGGATAAGAAAATATGTTAGAAACAATGACCACTACAGTAGCTCTAAGACATAGTCATGAACTATCCATCAGATAGTGGTGATGTCATCAGAGATGACCTTAAAACACGTCATCAGATATGACGAAACTATCATATATGATTCAGAGGACTTTGGATTCGCATTCTGCATGCACATAGGCTGTGGGCCGTGTGCAGGGTGTTATTTGACATTTGGGGTTGTCTACGCGTATGAATCAGTTTGTTTCAGTGTTCATGGATATAATACGTTAGTCACAATGGTGTGGATGAAATAGCTAGAAAAAAATAGAAATTTCATATTTTTTAAAGATTTTCAATTGCCCATTTGTAAATTAGATTCCAGTTAGTTTGTTAGATATTTCAATTTCTTTACATTATCACTATCCTGCAAAGGTGTAATTTATATTCTTTCATGCAACTGTCATATTGTATTATTACATTTTATTTCGCATAGCATGCAAAATTATTTTCAAAATAGTCGATGTAGATGGAGCTTGTATATAAGGAAAAATGAAAATGTGTTTGTTATTATGAATGCAGATTTTGCCTTGGGTGGTTCTGATAGTGAATTAGTGGAAATTCTATGAAAAGTTGTATATGGATTGCTTCAGGTACACGGTAGCGTTTGGGAGTCCATAAAATAGAGGAATTACTGTCAAATTTTTTGGACATTCTAATTATGGTTAAACTGATTAGATAGATTAAATGTCACACTCGTCCCGGCTAGCAGGATGGGTCGTGACATCTGGTGGTATCGAGCAATAGTTTATGAAATTTTATCAAAATTGATAATCGAGGTTGATATATGAATCCCTTGGTGGTTATGATTTATGTATTGGATATTGATATGAAATAGAAATGATATTGGAATAATGATATTCTGTTTATTGATGATTTATCTATATTTCACCATGAGATTTTAGGATTTATAACTTTAGAAGAGCTAATTAAGGTATTTTATTTATGTAGGACACAATGGCAGCTGAGCAACCTTCTCAGACCTCAGAAAGTCCAAGTGATGGATATGATGGAACATGTTCGGAAGCTAGGTGCAAAAGATTTTGTATGTACAACGGATCCGAAGGTGGCAAGAGACTAGTTCGAACACATGGGAAAGATATTTGCATTGATGGAGTGTACTGAAGTACAAAAGTTGATATATGCAATATTTTTATTAAAAGAAAATGCTGATGATTGGTGGAAGTCGGTAAAGATGAAATACACAGATTCATCTAAGATTACCTGACAGATATTTGAGAAGGAATTTAAAGAGAAATATTACCCTAGGGTATACCAAGAAGATCGATGTAAAGAATTCTTATTCCTTACTCAATGAAGTTTTTCTATTGATGAATATGGGAAGCGCTTTACAGAATTGTTAAAGTTTGCAGCCTCTTTAGTGAAAAATCTTCGAGAAATAAATGAATGACTGGCACTAGAATCAATAAGAGTATGAGCATTTCTCCCAAAAATAGTTGTACCTGACACCACATCCTCAACAGAAATGGCTTTTTGAAGTTTCATTGCAAAGACTTTCTCATGATTTTATGCATTTTTTCCTTTCTTGGAATATCATTTCTCTTTTCTTCTTTCTTTGGATGGGGTTCTTGAGCTTGGGCTGGAGCTGGTCTTCTTGCACTTTTCCAGTTTGACATAAGATTTGGGAAATTTCGATGTACATGGCCTGTCTGGCCACAATGATAGCATCCTGACGATCCACTATGACATTCTCCTTAGTGACGTTTCCCATAAGTGGTACATTGTGGATAAGAAAATCCTGCATTTTTTAGAATTTTTCTCGGGAGCAAATATATCCATGTGGTTTCCCCTATATCTTTGAGCAGATAAGTTGTATTGCCTTGAATTTTCAAAATTCCTTCTAACTTTGTTCTCAGGTCCTCTCCATGGTAATCTATTTCCAAATCTTTTTCTGTTGTGACCATTACACCTTTACCTTTCCCGCACCACATGCTCAGCTCTACGGGCAGCTTCCACTAATTTATCATACTCGATAAATCCATTAGTTGAGATCATTAACTTAATATATATATGAAGTCCATCTTCAAAACGTAGACATTTATCTTTTCCGTATTTGCAGATAAAGAAATGGGTATACTTGATCATGCATTATCAATCTCCTTACCTAAAGGAGAGCTTGAGATTGTTTGGAATGTCTTTAAAGATTGTTTGATAAAGATAGGATGAGGTTGGGTTATTGTGAATTCTATCCCTATGAAAATTAAAGAATTTGATGCCATTATAGGGATGGATTGTTTGACGTCATACTATGCCTTACTAGATTGCTTTAAGAAGAAGGTATTTTTCGAATGCCAGGTGAGATAGAGTTTGTATTTTATGGAGAAAGGAGTGTATACCCTACATGCATCATTTCTAGCATAGTGGCACATAAATTACTCAGAAAAGGACATTCATCTTTTGTTGCCCTTGTATACAATAAAAAAGAAGAATCTATATGTTTAGAAAATATCCCTATAGTGAAAGAATTTCCTGAAGTATTTCCTGATGAACAATCGGGACTTCCTCCAGATAGAGAAATTGAATTTAATATTGACTTAATATCCTGTACCACCCTGTTGCATTGACTCCTTATCGAACGGCTCCAGTTGAACTCAGTGAACTTAAGATCTAATTGCAAGAATTAACATATAAGGGATTTATTCAGTCTATTGTTTCTCTATGGGGGGCTCCTGTTCTTTTTGTCAAAAAGAAAGATAGTTCTTTCAGGCTTTGTATTGATTATTGAAGGTTGAATCGAGTGACAATGCGTAATAATTATCCTCTTCCTCAAATAGATGATTTGTTTGATCAATTGCAAGGGGCTTCTATATTCTCTAAGATAGATTTGAGATCGGGCTATCATCAATTGAAGATTAAAGCCGGAGATATCCCTAAAACAACTTTTCGGACTCATTATGGAAATTATGAATTCTTAGTAATACCTTTTGGATTGACGAACGTTCCTGCTGCCTTTATGGATTTGATGAATCGAGTATTCCATCCCTTCTTGGATAAATTTATGATCGTGTTTATTGACGATATTTTTGTATACTCAAAGTCAGAGGGAGATCATAAAGATCATTTGAGAATTGTATTACAAATCCTGAAGGACCATCAGTTTTTCACAAAATTTGATAAATGTGAATTTTAGTTGAAGAAGGTTGCATTTCTAGGTCATGTTATCTCGACAGAAGGTAAATCTATTAATCTAAGTAAAATAGAGGCAGTTCTGAACTGGAGACAACCCGCAAGTGTATCCGAGATTAGAAGTTTCCTTGGCTTAGCAGGTTATTATAGAAGATTGTGGAGAATTTTTCGAGAATTGCATCACCATCGATAAAATTGACTAGGAAGTAAGTAAAATTTATCTGGAATGACGAATGTGACAGAGTTTTCAGTAACTTAAGAATCGTCTGACCTCAACTCCCATTGTTAGCCTCCCTTCTGGAAATGGTGGATTTGTAATTTATAGTGATGCCTCACGTAGAGATTTAGGATGTGTTTTAATGTAGAATGGGAAGGTGATTGCATATGCCTCTAGACAACTTAAGATGAGTTAAATTCTCCCCCACATGATTTGGAATTAGCTGCAGTAGTGTTTGCTTTGAAAATTTGCAGGCATTATTTATATGGTGTGACATGTCAAATTTTCACTGATCATAAGAGCTTGAAATATATATTTTCCTAAAAAGAATTGAATCTTAGACAAAGAAGATGGTTGGAATTGATAAAAGATTATGATTGTATCATTGAGTATCATCCGAGAAAAGCGAACATAGTGGCAGATGCTCTTAGTCGAAAGTCTAGTGGTGGGTTGTCATATTTAAAGATTGGTGGATGCCCATTATTAGCACAGTTAAGGGGATTGCGTGCAAACCTGACAGTACATGATTATGGGGTTTTGTTAGCTAACCTACATTTTAGGACTTTATTATATGATAAAATACGAGAGGCTCAAGAATCTGATCAAGAAATTAAAAGAATACAAGGAAAAATGGAGAATGGAGAATTGCCTGATTTCACGATAAGTGAACATGGAGTATTATTTTTCAAGCAAAGATTATGTGTCCCAGAATCTGTAGAACTTAGAACAGAAATCCTTGAGGAAGCACATAACTCCATGTATTCAATGCACCCACGAAGCACGAAGATGTATAGAACATTGAAACCATGCTATTGGTACTCAGGAACGAAAAGAGAGATTGCTTTATATGTATCTAGATGCCTGATTTGTCAGCAAACTTAACCAGAACATATGCAACCGGCTGGTGCACTGCAATCTTTCTCAATACCTGAATGGAAATGGGAATATATTACCATGGATTTATAACTGGACTGCCCAGGGCTCCTCGAAGCCATGATGCAATATGGGTAGTTGTCGACAGATTGACCAAATCCTCTCATTTCTTAGCAATTAATATGACGTATACATTGGATCGGGTAAGATTTTTGTGGACAAAATTGTAAGGTTACATGGAGCACCTGTTTCAATTGTATCTGATAGAGATCCTCATTTCACCTCTAGATTTTGGCCTAGTTACACAACATGATGGGTAGGAAATTAGTATTCAGTACTTCTTTTCGTCCACGGAGTTATGGACAATCTGAGTGAACTATTCAAACTTTGAAAGATATGCTTATAGCTTGTGCATTAAGTTTTACAGACAGTTGGGATGAACATCTATCTCTTATGGAGTTTGCATACAATAACAGCTATCAGGCAAGTATTGGGATGACACCATATGAAGCTTTATATGGTCGAGCATGTAGAACTCATGTTTGTTGGATCGAAGTAGGAGAACGTAAATTGGTCCAACTAGAATTAGTACAAAATACAGTGTAGAAAATTGAAGAAATCAAGAAAAATTTGAAGGTTGCACAAGATAGACAGAAAAGTTATGCAGATAAGAGAAGAAGAGATTTAGAATTTCAAGTGGGTGGTCTGATATTTTTACGAATATCTCCTTGGAAGGGTATAATCAGATATGGAAAGAATGGAATATTAAGCCTACGATACATTGGTCCGTATGAAGTTACAGAAAGAATTGGTAATGTAGTGTATCGTCTTCAACTTCCACCCGAGCTAGCCAGGATACATGATGTTTTTCATGTTTCTACCCTTCAGAATTATATTCCAGACCCATCACATGCTATATAACCGCAAGAAATTCAAATGAAGGAGGATCTTTCTTACAAAGATATTCCAGTACAAATTTTAGATTATAAAGTTCAAGAACTTCGAACAAAGAGGATACCTCTGGTAAAAGTTCTATGGAGAAACCACGCTATAGAGGAAGCCATGTGAGAAAGAGAAAAAGAGATGTGATCTCAACACCCATCGTTGATTTCAAACTAATTGAGGTATGTGAATTTCGAGGACAAAATTATGTTAAATAGGGGATAGTTCTAACATTCACACAAAAGACGAACTATTATGTTAAATATATGCTTATCAATGGTCTGAATTGGACAAGTTTTAATTGCAAATTTAAAATCTTGTTGACTAAATCTAACCAGATTTAACTATATAATTAAGATAGACATGATGAGTATATCATCTAATGTGAATATGAGTGTAATTATATGTATATATATATATATATAAAACTAATTCAATTATAATCATAGGTTGAGTATATCTACATGCTCTAGAGTGGTAGGCGTAGTGAAGGAGTCACATATTACGCGAGGCATAATTAAACAAAATATACAATATCTAGAAACTTATCTAGATATGGTTAAGCCACAACATGATATAATTTACTTAGATAATTGACTACTGGCCCTGTTAGGGGAGTGGAATTGCATCGGAAGGTAAGAATAAAAGGGGGCGATGTTTGAGAAAAAAAGGTCATCGACTAGATTTTTAGGTTTCATAGAAGGGAGACGAGGGGCGATTTGGTTGTTTTGAAGAAGGCAATGTGAGTTGCGCATACCATCGTTTATCCTCACAGGTTTGTTGTAATTCTCTACCTTGTTGCATATAGGCATCTGAATAAGTAAATAGATGGTAACATAACATTAAATCTTATTACTTCCACATGAAAGGGAAGAGGAAATAAAAGGATATGTAAGATATATATATTTTAGTTAGGATGGGTCTAACAGGAAACCACTTGACGTTGAAAGATGAAGGGGGATCATGCTAATTTTTGTTAGAGGTTATTGATGTGCTTATTTTATGATTAATACTATAAATATTTTAGGCAATAGAGAGAGGACAAAACATGATAGGAGTCATCAATTACAATTTAATTGTACAAAAAAGGAGAGATAGATGGTGACACTATAAATCATGGAGTCATAGGTATATTATATCTACACAAGAGATTTATATAGGAGATTTTAATTGTCTATTCTGCTCATAATTAGCAATATATATTCATTGTACATTGAAGTTAATTACTTAAATATGCTATTAGTGTAAGAGTAATGAGAAAAGCCTTAAAATAAAAGAGAGTAACATGTGTACAAGTAATTGAGTATGAGAGCTAGAGTTGAATGACTTCATCTAACTTAATATTCATACTAAACACTATACTAGATTTAAGTTATATAACCGTAAATTATGATGTACTTTATCATTTTCTAATTTACAAATCCTTTAACATCAAATAAGAAAAGGTGTCCACTTATTATAAATTTTTGGGCTAACAAAAGTACATAAAATTTTACTCCGGGATGGGGAAAAAAGAAGAAAGAAAAGAAAGAAAATATGAAGAAGATTAGGTATACTGGTTTTTTTGTTCTATTTACTGGCGACACTTTTCACTAGGATCGGGAGACCAGTGGAAGTTTGAGAATAAGCAAACTTTTGGATACATGCAATAAATATGTGAGTGGTCTCAAGGTTATTTTAAGATATAACCCATATTTCATAAGGATTGTTATTTTTTATATACAATTGCACTTTGTTCATCATATTAGTTTTATTGTTATCCAAGATAATGGTAGTTTAGTGAACTTGATATTGTTATTTAAGTTTAATCAATGTCTGAGAAAGCTTAGTTTTTATGTCTTTATACTAAGAATGTTGGATACAAACTATTTATTTTAGTATTCTGTTATGTCGTTACCATACTGTACAAGTTTTCAAATACATGTAGATAAGTTCCGTTTCAGAATGTGGCTTAGATATTGTAAAATTTTTAGTTTATAGTTGTATTTTTATGGATCAGAAAATATGTTAGAAACAATGACCACCACATAAGCTCTCAGACATAGTCATGAACTAGCCATCAGATATGGTGATGTCATTACATATGACCCCGAAACATCATCAGATATGATGAAGCCATCTTATATGATTTAGAGGACTTTGGGTTCGCATTCTGCATGCACATAGGCGTTGGGCCGTACGTAGGGTGTTATTTGGCCTTTGAGGTTGTCTACGCGTATGACTCGGTTTGTTTCAGTGTTCATGAATATAGTACGTTAGCCACAGTGATGTGGATGAAATAGCTGGAAAAAAAATAGAAATTTCATATTTTTTCAAGATTTTTAATTGCCCATTTGTAAATTAGATTTCAATTAGTTTATTAAATATTTCAATCTCTTTACATTATCACTATCCTACAAACCTGCAATTTATATTCTTTCATGCAACTACCATATTGTATTATTACATTTTATTTCGCATAGCAAGCAAAATTATTTTCAAAATAGACGATATATTTTCTTATTAAAATGCATGAGATCCACTCGATGGGTCTAAGCTCATTTGAGTTTAGGCTCAATCCTCTATTATTAAATATTATTTATAGACACACCTGAGGAGCCGTAGAAGACGCGATGGAAA
This sequence comes from Ottelia alismoides, assembly GCA_037367405.1. Taxonomy (NCBI): domain Eukaryota; kingdom Viridiplantae; phylum Streptophyta; class Magnoliopsida; order Alismatales; family Hydrocharitaceae; genus Ottelia; species Ottelia alismoides. Next base: position 678,494 of record JAZKJV010008657.1, on the reverse strand, counting down.
GAATTCAGTTTTTTGTTGATAGTTGGTTTCTTCACTCCATTTTTTATGTTACTGTGACAAGTTTTGTGCCTCAGGTAAGTAGTTAGCATTTAGGAAGGTTTGATGTATTATGAAGCTAAAAGAAGTGTATCCACACTTACGACTATAGATGGAGCTTGTATATAAGGAACAATGAAAATATGTTTGTTATTATGAAATGCAGATTTTGCCTTGGGTGGTTCTGATAGTGAATTAGTGGAAATTCTATGAAAAGTTGTATATGGATTGTTTCAGGTACAAGGTAGTGTTTAGGAGTCCATAAAATAGAGGAATTGTTGTCAATTTTTTGGACATTCTAATTATGGTTAAGCTAATTAGATGGATTAAATGTCAATCTCTTCCCCACTAGCGGGGTGGGTCTTGACAGGGGCCGCCACATTTGTAGTTCACCTTGGACATATTTCATTATCTGGAAATTTCCAAGAAAGGCTTATTTCCTTTAAGATATGGCACTGACCTATATAAAGGGATATCACCTCAAGGAATTGAGGAAGTGAATGCTAAAACTGCTTGCGCTTGTGCATCAATTATAAGAAGTCGAATGTATGCCAGATGTGTATAAAAGTCAGATGTCTGCCATGCAATGTGAGTAGTAAACTATTACTAATCCTGCTATGGAAATAAAACACTTGATTGCAGTAATGACAATATCTTCAAAGATGACAAGACTTTCTAGATAGTGATCTCTAAGTCTTATCTTCAAGTAACTAAGACTTTATAGATAGAGATCTAAAAGGTCTTAACTGCAGATACCTTAGAAGATAAAAATCTTTAGGAATAAGGGTATTCTGATAAGGATTATGGAAATACTGGTTATAATAATTATTAAGTGGTAATATCAAGGACACTATTGAGTATTGATTGCATAAGATGCAACATTCGCATTGGATGCGAGCACTATTACAGGGGAATATGCAAGTGCCGTAAAAGGTCTTAGTATAGTCTCTCGTGAACAGAGTGATTGATCAGCTTACCTAGGTATTTTTCTAAATAGCCTATAATTGTCACATGAGTGCGGGTCTAAATGATTAACTCGTTAATAGCTCTTTGGGCTAATGGGATATTGTTGGACATGCGAGCCCATGGCGAGCCATTATGCAATAAATGTTATTATGAATATCATTCCCTCATCTAAATTGAAGAATAACTAATTTGCATAATAGGTCCCTTGGTACAATTAGGGTTATGTACCATGGCCATCTTAATAATCATACAGTTGTTGATTCAATTCTTGAATCATAGAGGATGGTACTCAGATGAATATCTAAATAGTTGGATCGAGGACTCATCAAGCACCGTCAAATGATTGTTAAGAGAGGATCTCCAGCCTAAGAAAGAGATGGCAATCCTTTCTTCAAAGGTTGATATCTAATCTACCTCTTGATGCAGGTCCTCTGCATAAGAGTAGAGATTCAGTGGTGTTAGATAAGGTAGGTCAAAGAGTTGACTTAACGAGATCGAGATAACCAAAGACCTATGTCATATGCTATCACGATATAGGCATGCATCCTCTGATCGGAGACAGATGTGTTACTATATGTCTGAGTATGTACATTTGGCAGACCAATAGGTTGATGACCTAACCAAGGTCTATATACTGACACGCTGGTGTGCATGCGAGAGCATATGAGTAATACGATCTCTCAAAGGAAACATATCGGTTCATTTACTGAACCAGAAGATATGAGCTCACTCATGCGATATTGGGAAGAATCAAATTTCATGAACGGTCGTCTCGCTTTGGAAGCTTGACTAAATTTGTTGGTTTGATATATACTTTTGGAAAGTATATGATAAATACATCGGTATGATATATACTTTTGGAAAGTGTATGATCGATACCAACTCCCAATGATTGAATGAGAAACTTAATGATAAAACCATGAAGGAGACAATCTAAAAGAGAACTAAAACTTAGGGTTTAATCCGGGTCTTCTAGTATGCAGGATGTACAAGTATTGAGAATACCTTAGGGTAATGTGATCATAAACAATTGTATAACCATGACGCTTCTATTCCTAAGGAGTAGTGAAACGGATCTGGATTTTAGTGACTCCTCTCACTAGAGAAGTAATCTGATCTTGTTCCAAATGTTAGACATTGATCTGAGTATGATACAGATGCAATGAGAAGATTAGATTTGCGGTCTAGATTTAATCAAGCATCTATGGGAGGCCCGAGATCTGGATTTGAGATGTGATCTCAATATCCAAGTCACTATACATGGAACAATACATCCGCACTGTCCTTATCTCCAAGTATCCGTGGAGAAAGCGCATTATAATTGAAAGAGTTTGTGGATTATTTCATTGTTGATATGTGTATCTGAGCATTGAGAAAATTGATAATTAAATGTGATTTAATTATCATGAATAATATGAATTTGATTCATATTATAAAGAGAGTTATCTAAGATAATTAAATATGATTTAATTATCAAATAATCTGAATGTGATTCATATTATTTTGGCACATGCGTATAGAGATCTAAGATGATTAAATATGATTTAATTATCATGGATATAAATAATGTGGATAGCACTATCCATATTAATCATATAAATGTGATTTATAATATATAAGAGAGCTATATGTGATTTTTATTTGTTGATTAATTATTTTTGTGAATTGGATTCACATTGGATTATTAATTGAAAATATAATTGACATTTTGTTTTGGGATGTGAATGTGATTCATAATTTTTCAATGGCAAGATTGCAATATTTTACAAGATAATTGTGAATTATTTTTGTGAAATAATTTACAATAATTGTTGTTGTAAATATTGGAGATATCATGAGATAGTGAGATCTCATGAGATAGTGAGATCATGAGAAGAGTGGCCGTCCCCTATTTTTAGGGGATGTGGTTAGTCTCCTCATCATCTCCAAGACTATCCAATTGATTTTATTTGAAATTAGTTATGTTGATTTATCAATATAAATTAATTTAAATATAATTTAATTTAAATTAAATCAATTAGTGTTATGTTTTTTACAACAACATCTTAGCCATTGAAAGAAAAATAAATCAATCTCAACCATTGATTGTGTGTTGTCCATGGATTGGGATCTATGGACTCCCAAAACCCTATATAAGAAGAGGCACCCCTTGCTCTTCGAAACACACAATTACGAATTCTCTCTCTCCCTCTCCATTCCTCCACACGCCAAGCCTATCTCTCTCTCATAATAGTCGTCCACCATGGAGCCATTGTGAGAGTCGTCATCACCGCAGTATCGTCGTTATGCTGCCGGACCATCTACTCGTGGATCTCCATCTCCTTCAGTGTGCCTGGCTTGTGAAGAAGATGTTGGATCTCGTGTGACCAGATCAGGAGATCCTCCGCTTGGATCATCAACATGGATTATGAGGAGCACGCGTCTCATCAACGCGCTCGCAAGCGTCTCCTCCGTTGGATCGGACTTGAGATCGAAGGTCTCTTGGTTTAGAGACTTGATCACAACCATGCTTCAAGAGGTAACCTTAATTCCTATTGTGGTTTATATGAAACGATCCAAGAAGTGTTGTTGGATCATGTGATTTCATCATTTTAAATTTTTAAAATTCCGCTGCCTGGAGCAACTCGTGCGACTAGTCGCTCCCGATCGCATTCGATGCGATCCTCACGCTTCTGTGATGCTATTGAGGATTTTTCCATATCCTTCAATGCAATCCATACCTTCCAGGTGGTTTAATCACCTTTGAACTTTTTCAGAGAGGTGCATGTGTTTCATCTTCAATGATCTCTTCGATTTATGGTTCAAGAATCTCATCATTCTTTGGATTGACTTTTAAGGAAGTCAACCTCTAAGAATTTCCATATCTAGAGATGAATACTATTCGAGTCCCAAGGTTGTAAAGTTGATATCCAATACCATCCTTTACATACCCAATGAAGTAGCACTCTCTAGTACAGATTCCAGCTTACTTGTATCGACATTTTTGGCATGGACTAGTCAACCCTAAATCTTCAAGTGCCTAACACTAGGCTTTTCAAACCAAAGTTCATAAGGGGTTTTGGATATGAACTTTCTTGGAATATTATTATGGATATATATTGCGATCTCTACTGCATACCACCCATAAATTAAGAGGTAATTATGAAAACCAATACAGGACTTTACCGTACTTAATTGGACCAACCACCAATGGGTGTCCAGAGTTCATACTGATTTCTCTTCATATAGATCAACCTGTATTGCAATGTTCTTAACTCTTGTTACATGGCTATCATAAACCAAGAAAAAGTTATCAGAAGGATGATATTCAAAATCAGCTATTTTAAAGACTTAGCTTGTTGGAAAGATCTAGCAAGTTCTTTATTGGATTTAGGCTGCATCTTTTTGTCGACGCGTTTAGTTGATATTAAAGTTTAGCCATATTATTGTTTCATACATTGTTTCATACATGATAGACTCTTGTATAGATAGTTGTATTTCTATTGTGCTTACATTTCTCTTTTGCCATACTTTTGGAGATACAGGTATGAAACAATAAAGTTTCTTTTGATACATATTATACTATACGGGAATTAATGCTTTGTTTCTTGGGTGACATGTGTTTTGATGTGGCTTGTTATTTTATTGTGAATGCCATTCAACTCGTACAAAGATTTCTCTGTATTTTCGTAACTTGATGCAATCTATCGTGAATTAAATAATGCGAATGTCGTATAAACGGGTAACTCGGATTTCGGGGCACCACAATACTCGACATAATACATACCTTTGCATGTAGTCCCTTTAGTCCTATGAATCAAAAATGTATATCAATATTATGTGATATTTATTGATAATCAATAGTAATAAGAGGTTGTCATGTCACAAATTCGATACCTTTGAAAAGTTTAAAGAATTCATGGATTTGATTGAGACCAAACTGACAAGAAGATCAAATGGATTTGATCTGATCGAGGTGGAGAGTACGTCTCAAAGAATTTAAGGAAATTCCTCAAAGAGAGAGGAATCATAATTAATCTAGCTCCTCATAAAACTCCCCATCTAAGTATTATTGTTGAAAGATGGAACATGACCATAATGTATATGGTCAAATCAATGATGAATAATATTCTTTGTATACTTAAATAACATATTACAATGGAAGACATGCACAGAAACTTTCACAGAATAGAAAATTTTTGGATCTGATACTTAAAAATGGATGGTCAAATTAAGAAACATCACATCCCATGCAAGTTATGTTGACACCCATTGGGAACTTTGCAGCAGGACAATTTTTGTCATTTTTTGACTGCAATTTGATGTTAGCCCATCAAAATCTGAAGGATGGAACACTTGAACACTTATCTGAACATTAGGAACACGGAATGGTCAACATTCGGAGACAAAACAAAAATTGTGAAATGATTTAATGACCTTTACTGTACATAAATTAACCTTTACTGTACATAAATTTATTTCATTTCAATATTCTAAACCATCAATTAATTTTATTTTTAAGTTCTAATCCCTTGTCAAGAGGGATTTGCTAGCGATAATGTATGGATTTTGGGATGGGAATTTTCTAATACCACGAAATCAAACACAGAGCTCTTTTACACAGTATCGTCCTTGGCTATAAACCCCCAATATCCGACCAACCGTAGACAGAACTTCCAAACTAAATTAAGGTTGACGATTCTCTCGAATTGCAACTAAAATCAGCAGCAACAGATCGCAAGCACGCAACATACCACCTTACCTCAAATTTCAACTGAGTTTGCGACAAAAACTAAAACCCAATAATCAACTTAAAGTTATGAAAACCGCATCTAATTTCTCGCCACATATTACACAAGAAAATGGTATTAAATATGGGATTAAAATGTGTATAGAATACATGCATGGCAGCAAGAAGTGGGGAGGGGTTTAGTTTGTACCTTAAGCCCTAACAATGATGGAAGCAAGTTGGAGAAGAAGAGGCCTCACTACCCGTGCCATTGCACTATCGGAGCATCGCTGGGCCGTAGCCATGCTTGTCGGAGCGTGAGGAAGGTGGGGGAGCGGCTGAGCGACGGGGGGAATGGAGATGGAGATGGGTTATGCTTGTTGTTGGGGAAGAAGAAATGAGGAAGGAGAAGAAGATGAGGAAGACGAGGGTTTGGGACATAAGAAATACGAGAGAAGGGGGTTTGCGTGCACAAGTTTGGGAGAAAGGGGGACAAGTGTCACTACACCATATTATACTTCTAATAACTAGGGAATTTTGAGGGACGTACTGTTTCACCAGGCGAAGCCGCAGTCGATGTATTGACCACTCAAGAAACCCTAATCAATCAACAATTAATCCACAAATAAATCAAGCCACGAAATAAAAGTGTGGGTTAAGATTTATTTTATTTAACTCTACAAAATATGTGTATAGTGCAAGTATGTAGGGTGTCGAACACATGGAGTAGAAAAGGATAGATCGAGCAATTGAAGTGCAAAATGATTGTGTGGTTCTTCTTGTCTATGTTTCTATGTGGGTTTTTAATTTTATATTTTTGTAATTTTATTTATGATTTTATACTTTTAATTGTTTTTAATTTTCTGATTTTATTTTCTTTTTATATTTTTAGATTTATAATTCCTTTTGTATTTATAAAAGTTATATAATAATATATATGACTATATATATACGAGGAAAGGAGCCTACTTTGTGAAGTAGATAACCTTACCTACTTCACATCCATTTTTATCAATTTTTTTTAAAATACCACCGTAGATTTTCATAACTATATCCCTCTAATATGTCATCCAAATTCCATTAGAAATAGAGACTCCTATGCACTCCATCCAGAACAGGTCGATTACAGCAAATCTAAAACCATTTTTTGGATGGAGGGCATAGGAGTCTCTATTCTAGCGAAATTTGAATGACACATTAGAGGGATATAGTTATGAAAATCCATAGTGGTATTTTTCAAAAAAAATAAAAAAAAATGCTAAAAATGGATGTGAAGTAAGCAAGGTTACTACTTCACAAAGTAGGCTCCCGTTCCTCTATATATAATATAGAATATTATAGATATAAATATAACTAAAAAATAAAAATGATCAAACTAAATATTTTTGGATTTTTAACTTTTTTACTGTTTTTGGGATTTTTAGTGAATCTTACTAATTTTTATGGATTTTTAAAGTAAAAAATATCCCAAAACAATGATTTAATAAATACCCAAATCTGAAATGAAGATTAAAAATAGCAAAGTAGGTCCAAAATTTTTCAAACCAATTTTAACAAGTAGATAATAATATAATGAAAATTCAGAGATAGAAAAATACATTTTTGGTAATTTTTAAAATTTTTAATCTTTTTAAACTGGATTTTAGAGCTTTTTGATTTTTATGTATTTTCTTTTTCTACTTTTATGGATTTTAGTGTTTGGAGTTGTAAAATTAATAAATAAAAAATATATATTTTGAATTTTTTACAAAAATTTTTTATATTTTTGTGGATTTTATACTGTAGATAGGGTAAATATGTGTTCAAAATGATTTTTACAAAATATATAGTTCCCTAAAATCAAAATATAAAATTATACCGTGAATCTACAATATGTTAGCACATATCCCTATTTTTTGAGTATTTTCTGAGCATAAATTATATTTTAAATAAATACAATAAGCACAAAAAACTACTGAATTTGTAATGCTATATATGCAATTAAAACAAACGTCCATGGCCTTGTTGCAATTTTCACAAAAAATATATAACTAGGATTTAAAGTTTCTAGACCAAAACAAAATATAAAAAGTCAGGCAAGTTACAATGCAAATTAACCAAAAACATACCTCATGTGGGATGGCGCGTGAGCTGACATGGACCGGACTCGATTGCAAATATGAAAAGTTCAGGGGTCTTTTAAAAATATTTCAAAAACAATATAACGATAGATAAATGATCAAGTTCTAAATAGCATATATAAAAAGTGGTTGGTTGAAATATGCAAAATACCCAACGCTGCGCGGAGACGGATCGGTCAGATCGAGTCACTTGTACGTGTTCCATTCTTTGGTGGCGCGATGACGCTTCACGGATGGACTCTTGAGATTAAATCCCACGTCAGATCAGATGGCTAGCGGCGAGGAGCATCATACGATTCTGACTTAATTTGGATGTGAAGGTCGATCTAACGGCAGTTGCTCATCGCAAAGAAAAGCGAAGAACAATCATCCTCATACGTCTTGATCCGCAAAATCTCATGATTCCTACATATTCTTTGGGTGCATAAGGCTGCAAGATGATCGTGGAATGCTTCTACAGCTGGTAGATCTCATCAAAATGGCCAGGGACCCCGAAAGATGTTATAATGAAGCCAGGGTCCTGGAGGTATTTTTGAACTTCAAAAGACCCTACAAATGTGGTTTCTCTCTTCTTCTCCTGTAAGGAAGTGGTCAGCAAAAAAATGGCAAAGCTTGAGGAGCTCCTGGTGGAGGAATGGGCGATAGATGAAGCGATTGGAGTCCCTCTAGCGAGAGGCAGAAGAGGAGGAACTGAAGTCCAGATCCATAATGGATCTCGTTGAATAGAGTGGTGGAGGATGTGCAAGAAGCATGATTGAAGGAAGGGAGGTGGTTGGATGCATCGGAAACAGACAGAGTCATAGTGAATTGGTTCGCCGGAGCTAGCCTCTAGCGAACTTCGAATCGATTAAATAACGCTAAAGCATGCATTAAGAATTAAAACTAATTGCAGGGAATAAAAATAGAACCTAAAGAAGGCAAAAAGCATAAAAAAGAACCTCAAGCGGAGTTAACCCACGAGATAGACCTCACGACGATGGTGGATGCCGGAGATGATGGAACCACCTTCAGATCTTACCTTCACTTGCCTCTAGCAGCTAGAGAGGAGGTTGTCACCCTGCTGCGATCAGAAGCACATGAAAGGGAGCAAGAATGGGGGCCACAAGGATTCGAAAATAAAATAATAAGACGAAGGTCTTTTTACATGCAGAAGGCGTGGGGAAAATCGAGGAATATGGGGCGAATCAAAGCTCCTCGACCTGAGCAATCACACATGCATGATAGAGGATAGATCGAGGAGAAAAAAAGTGTAAAGAATCCAAACCGATTAGTGAAAGAATCGGTGTGGAAAAAGTCGAGAAAATGGATCAAGACGTAGGTCTGATACAGGCTGCTGGCGAGCTGGAGAGTTGACCGGAGTCAACCCTTGACACATCCTCGTTGGTTAACGTGGACCAACCAGGAAAAACCCAATTAAAATTTATTTAGAAATTACGTAATAAATAATAAATGATTTTATTAAAATAAATTTATAAAATAAGAGTTGTTTCTTTTTTCTGTAGTATTTTATTCTTATGTTTATTTATTTTTTAGAGATTATTATTTTCAAATTCTTTTTTATGGCTTTATTTATAGGTATATTTCCTATGTTTCAGGTATTATATTTTCTGATTTTACTATTTTATTTTCTTATTTTATATATTTACAAATTATTTTTATAAACATAAATATATTTTTATTATATTTTTTGATTTAATATTTACATTTAAATAAATATGTATATTACATATATATTTATATATAGTTATTTCATCTATGTATTTTATATACATATTTTATTTGAATATTTATTTATTATTTTATTTGTTTAATGTGTATATATGTTATAAATAATATTTACAACAAATATAAAAATATAAAATAATAAAGAATAAATAAAATGAATATTTTATTCTGGTATATTATAAAAAAGGAGTCCGAAATTAAATTTCATACCTTAGCTCCAAAAAATATGAAACGACCTCCATTAAATTACCTATTAAATCTTGTATACTATTAAAGTGATTTTGATACATTTTGAGACTTTATTTGGGAGACAAAAGTTTGGGAAGTTGAGATTTTGGAATCTTATTTAGAATATAATTTGTACATTGTATGTTATTTTTGTATGAAATCAATTTTATATTTTTCAATATATTATTATATTTCTTCACGGTTGTCACAATCACTTTAAGCAGTGGAAATAATAAAAGATGTGACATCTCCTTGGGCTCAGCTTTTATATACAATGTTTCTTTATTTGAGGTATAAAAAAGTGGAAAATAGGCAGGTCCCAAAAAATGAATTATTAATGAATTAAAAATGGAAATTTTAATGAATTATGGACCCTTATCTCCCCTTATTTTATTCCTTATCTATCTAGTCATCAAGATGCCTAGGTATCAGAGTTTATGGTCATAAAATACTTTTGGCATTTTATTCTGTTTTCTTTTCTCCTATTTATTCTATAATTTTGGTATTAAAAATAGTATTTTATACAGTTTAACAAAGAATGAATATTAATTTATACAAATTATGGTTATTTACATGCATGAGCTAGAGTTTTTAAGGTCAAAATGATAGAATAAAGGTGATGAAATGGAAATTTCTCAACCCCATATTCTTGCCTTTGTTAGCCCCTAGCAAACACTTATGCAATAAGTGCAGGAAATGAAAAACAAAGAAAAGCAAAATAAAGAATGTGGATTAAGTTTATTTCTCAAACTTGTCTTCACAAATCCAAAGTTTGGAGCTCAAGTTGGACCTTTGGAATTTTAGTATGGTCGGAACCTTATTAGGAGTTAGATTTGAAACACAACAACCTTTGAGAATCCCCAAACTCTGCTCAAGTAATCTCAATAGCCATGTCTGAATATTTCAACTCATATGCAAGCCCTTATAACTATGAATCTCACTTGTACAATATATGTGATAGTGGCTCCCCTCAACTGAAATGACAAAGAGACTACCATCTCCAATATGACATTCCAGTGATTCTACAATCTAACAACTCCTTCCTCGAGGAGTGGGGTATTCCCTTCTACGTTCAAGTGACAACCCGCTCAACGGGAGGGGGTGAAGACAAGAATGGATGGTAGCCAGTGTAGCTACCCATCCTAGGATGCATGAACGGTGTAGCAAAGTCAACCTGCTGCAGGATCACATGATACAACTTTGAAGCTCAAGCTTGCTTATTAACTATACAAATATATACACTCCGGCATGTATTTTATTTTCAATCAGGCTTGTCCACTTTTTTGGAGTTTTTGATTTGTTTGGAAATACTATATACAACAGTATTTACACAAGGAGTTTTTCCTCTTGAAACTATCCCTCTTTTGAAGCATTGTTGCAACCCACGCTCTCGTGTTTTTGGACGTCTCTGCTACTGGACGGGTTGGGGTGCACTTCACTCCCTAGACGAGAACAAATGTTTCCACTTGTATGCATCTCATATCGGCAAATCTAATCCCCTCACCACTCCAACTGAGTTGAGCCAAGTGAAAGGTGCAGGTGTTCAATTTAGGTCATTATCGACAAGCGACATGTGTGTGCTCCGAAATGCTCTACTTAGGAAGTCAAGAATATATTGAATCGAGTCTCATAATTATCAAACAATTCAACTAGACCTGAAGTATCTCAATTCCAGTTTCTATAAGGTTCCTATGATTAGGTAGATTTAAGGTCCAACCAAGCTCCAATCTTTGGAGTTTACTTAGAATTTTTCAATTATCAAACACAATCCGAAAAATGAGAATGCTACGTAATACTATGTACAATGTAGAAAAGATTTTTGTGATGAAAATGTCGAACTTTTGAACTTTTATGGATTTCTGAAAAGGTTTTACAAATTTTATTCATTTTTTTCAAAAAGATTTCGCAAATATTTTTGGTCTTTTTGGTTTTGCAAACAACACATTTTTACAAACAACACATTTTTACAAAGGTTGATAATTTTTAACAAAACAAATTACAAATAGTTTTCAAAAAAAATTTTAAAATGATTTTTAATTATTTTCAAACATTTTGTATAAAATATTTTTACCTGATTTATTAATCAGTAAATACAAAAAGAATGTTGAGAATAATATACATCTTTTGTTTGATGATTTTAATGAATTGTATATGTATATATAGTATTTTTTACAGTATTTTGGCCAGACTTATTGAACATATGAAAGTACGAATTATGGCTAAAGTATGTATGACCCCCCATACTTATCTTGAGCTATATCCTCATAGATCAGAGAGAAAAGAGAAGACATAGCTTGTACTAAGTATAGAAAGCCTAAAAAGAAATGAATGAAAGAATGAGAAGTCGACCGTCACCCCATACTTAGGATCAAATAATCCTAAGTCTAGCAGACTGTACCCAAGATAGCGAGTGTCAAGGGTGGGAATGAACATATCTTACTCAAATTGTCTCCCCCTATACTTATGGTAAGATATCCCTAAGTATAGAAAATAAGAGGAGGCAGTTGAGAGGATCAAAGAATGAAAGGACTCAAGGTGCACATCCCCCCTATACTTAGGACAAAGTACATCCAATGAAAATTAAGTATAGAAGACTGACAAAAAAGAGTGGCACCTTTTCGGTAGAAAAAGAAAAATGAAAACGAAAAGAAGAAAAGAAGAAACGAAGAAAAGACAAATAAAGATAGAAGAAGATATCGAAGAGGATGTACACATCACTATCTCTATACTTAGGGTAAAGGAGCCCTAAGTATATGCAACAAGAAGAGTGATGAAATAGGATGAAGAATGAACACTAGGCTTGTCCACCCCCTATACTTAGGACAAAGTACGTCCTAAGGAAGGCAACACACAAAAATGGGTGGATGAGTGAAAATGGTAGATAGAAGGAGATAAAACAAAAGTGGATATACAATAAAGTGAATATACAAAGAATCAAGAAGGTAGAAAAAGGACCTTCTTACGAGACTGCTAAGGAATATATAGGTATCCTCAACAATATGGAATCGAAAAGGTACGAACGGGTTAGTGGAAGTAGTGTGACTAGGTCCGACCTTGGGTGTCTCATCGACGAACTCATCTGTGGAAGAAGTAAGGTCCAGTTCATCCTCTAAGGTCTAAACTAGATCATCATCCTCGTCAAAAGGCCTAAATTCATTGATAAAAGCAATAAGATTAAACTCAGCCTCATTAGTCTCTAAATTGTTTGCCCTCTAATCTAAGGTATAACTTGTGTAAATCCGGCATATGTCATTAACACAACACCAATCATATGAAGAAGGACCTCCAAGGTCTATGCTTTCCGAGTATTCCTCCTAGCAGAGGAAGTCTCGGATATTAGTAGAATCCAACATGCAATAACAATATCTGATAGTCTCATCAAGATCATAGTCCTTGTGGTCGACTAAGATGGGTGTATTCACATCAGATGCAGGTCTCTGGTTGGCTATAGGTGTAGTGATGATCACATCGCTTTCTTCACCAAGAAGAAAGAGAATCTCTCCTGACCCATAATCAATAACGACTCTCACAGAGGTGAGAAAGGGTCATCCCAAGATGATTGGAGAGTGCTCCTCGGCGGTAGGGTCTCTGTTAGTAATGTGAGCCTGAGGCGAACCATTCTTGCAATAAATGTTATTGTAATAAATGATTTATCAATAAAAGTTATTGATTATTTTTCACTCCCTTTTTGAGATTGAATGAATAAATGCACTATGAGGTCCCTCATTACAATAAGGGTTATGTACCATGGCCAGCTTGAAAATCATATAGCTGTTGATTTATTGATTGAATCATAGAGGCAGATGCTTGGATGAATATCTAAGGAATTAGATAGAGGACTCATCAAGCATCATCAAATGATTGTTAAGTGATGATCTCCAACCTGAGTAAGAGTGGCAATCCTTTCTCATTTGGATGATATCTGACCGACCTCTTGATGCAGGTCCTCTGCATGGGAATAGTGATTCGGAGGTGTCAGATTAGTTGAGTCAATGAGTTGACTTAATGAGAATAAGATAACCAGAGACCTATGTTGAATACTGTCACAACATAGGCATGCATCCTCTGACCAGAGACAGATGTGTTGCGATATGTCTAAGTGTGTACATTTGATAGACCAATAGGTCGATGACCAAACCAAGGTCTATACACCAGCGAGCTGGTGTGCATGTAAGGACATATGAGTAATATGATCTCTCAAAGGGATCATACAGGTTCACATGTGAACCGGAAGACATGAGCTCACTCATGAGGTATTGGGACTGATCAAATTCCATGCATGGTCGTCATGCTTTGTAAGCATGACTTGAATTTGAAGGTAAGATATATGCTTTGGGAAAGCATATGATTTATACCAATTCCCAATGACCAAGATTGAGAAACTCGGTGATCAAATCCTGAAGATGATAGTATGCAGGATGTACAGGTGTTGGGAATACCTGAGGGTGATGTGATCATAAACGATTGTATAACCATGACGCGTCCATTCCGAGGGAGTGATGAAACATGTTTGGATTTTAGTGACTCCTCTCAGTAGAGAAGTGACCTAATATTAGTCCATGTATTGGACATTGATCTGAATGAGATTCAGATGCAATGAGAAGATTAGAACTATGGTCTTGATTTAATCAAGCATATGTGGGAGGTCTATGAGATCTGAATTTGAGATATGATCTCAATATCCAAGTCACTATACGTGGAACAATACAATTGCTCTGTCCTTATCTCCAAGTATCTGCGGAGAAAGCGCATTATTCTTGAAAGGGTTCAAGAATTATTCAATAGTTGAATTATATCTAAGCATTGAGATATTGATAATTGAATGTGATTTAATTATCTTGATACATGTGGAAATTATCCAATATAATTAAATGTGATTTAATTATTGTGGATAAGAATAATGTGGATAGCAATATCCAATTATTTATAATATATTATAAATGTGATTTATAGAGTATTAGAGAGAGATAATTATAATTTATATTTGTTAATTAATTGTTGGTGTGAATTGGATTCATATTTTATAATTAATTGAAAATGTAACTTATATTTTATTGTTGTTGTGAATGTGATTCACAAATTTCTAATGAAAATACTGCAATATTCTCAAAAGTAATTATGAATTATTTTTGTAGAATAAATCACAACAAAAGTTGTTGGAAATTATGGGAGATTTTCATGGAGATATGCAATCTCATGAGATTGCATGAGATTGCCTCCACCATGGAATCATGGTGGACGGCTACCAAGTCC
Organism: Ottelia alismoides; assembly: GCA_037367405.1. NCBI lineage: Eukaryota > Viridiplantae > Streptophyta > Magnoliopsida > Alismatales > Hydrocharitaceae > Ottelia > Ottelia alismoides. The sequence goes on along the minus strand of JAZKJV010008657.1, from coordinate 663,458 downwards.
CACAAGGAAATTGGTAGTCATCCTACCTATTCCATGTGGAGATGTAATCTCCATGCTAATCTCTCCATATTTGATTGATTTGATTTAGAATTGAATTGTATTTGATTTATCAAATATATTTGATCTAAATTAAATTATTAATTGTTGGCTTTTACCAACAAAATCTTGACCATTGGATTGAACATAAATCAATCTCATCCATTGATTTTATGTGTCCCATGGATTGTGATCCATGGATCCCAAAACCCTATAAATAGAGAGGCATACCATGCTCTCTAGGGTTATCCAATTGAGATACAATTCTCTCTCTCTCTCTCCCTTCCACACGTCAACCCTCTTTTCTACTCTATTGGTGGTCGTCCACCAAGACCTAGAGGAGAAGACATCGTCGACGCTTCACCCCGCGCAGCCTCCTCGACGTTCTTCGGTTCTCCATATTCTTTGGAGTATTTTGCTCACGAAGAAGGTGTTCGATCTCGTGCGAGAGATCAGGAGTTCACCGTGCTTGGATCAACTTGTTGGATTGCAGGGATCATGTGGCTCATCCCTGCGCTCGCAAGCATCTTCTCCGACGATCGACCTTGAGACAGGAGGTCTCTTTTCGTAGAGACTCGATCAACCACGCTACAAGAGGCATTCCTTTATACTTGATGTGGTTCTAGATGAAACAATCTGAAAATTGTTCTTGGATCATGTGATTTCATCGCATGAAAAAATTTTAAATTCCGCTGTATAGAACAACTAGTTCAACTAATCGTTCTTCATCGTATTCTATACGATGCTCATGCTTCTGTGATGCACTTGAGGATTATCCCATATCCTTAAAGTGGTATCAGAGCCTTAGGTCTAAGGTTTTGGATACGATCCGTAAATCTAGGACGACTTGGGTTCGTTAAGGTCGTGAAAGTTTTTATTGCATTTCAATTTTCGCACATCTGTTTAGTCAATAAATTAGGCCCTATTTAAAATGTTTAAATACGAATTAGTTAGTTGAATTTTGTTCCCCATTAAATTAGGATACCATAGGATCTGAGTTTACGTAATTTGGATTCCGTTTTCTCAATATATGGTTGTTTTAATGTACATGTATTCACTGTTGCGAAAACTACGAATCCTAACAAGATTAATGAGTTAATTACTGTTTTGATCCGTCAAGAAATGCGTGAAATATCACTTAAGCTCTGTCATAAATCAAATTAGAAATCTTAGGAAACTGATTTTGCGTAATTTTGATTTGATTTGATTGAGATATGTTAATTTTAGTAAGTAGGGGTCACTGCTGAAATTACATTCCTAATCAAGAACCATGTGATTGTCAACTAGTGAAATTAATTGTTAATTTCATGAAATAATTATGGAAAATATTTGAGAAATATTTAATGATGATTATTTCCTTAATTGATATGGTCTCAACCAATAAATTGATTAGATTAGAAGTAGATCACAATTGGAAATACAATCAACAAATAACTTGCTTGAATAGAATTGGAAATTTGTCTAGTAAATTTCCTTATAATCAAAAATGTTTTGATTATTACAATATGGTATAATTTTGGTTTAAGAACCGATGATCATCTCAACTACATATTGATCTATTTGTCATTATCCTTTCCTGAGGTGGATTTGGTGTCTAGTCGGGGAGCGTTGGGGTAGCGAGTCGCACCGGTTGCGGTCCGTCCCACTCCCGTCGGTATTGGCCATGACAGCGGGTAGGGACTCGATAATGCCAGAGAAATCAAGGTGTATTTTTTTAATTATTAAAATTCGAATTAATACGTACTTTGAGATAATACCATATATTCAAGTAAAATCAAGTTTGTTGATTTAATTGAATTGATAATTAATTTAATTGATTAAGTTAATTATATCCGATTATAAATACTCTATTCTGAATAGATGTGTATTTCCCTTGGAAGAATTAATTATATGAATATGATTCATAATAATTGATTAAAATTTGAATATGAGGTGGAGGATCACATAAATGACATCCATGGTCTCCCGTAAAGGCGAAGGGTTCCGTCGCCAGATATTGTATGTAGGAGATGCCTGTCCGAAGTGTCAGCTCCTGCAAACGATCCATTTGGATCGAGCTCGTCACTTCTCGAAAGAGTAAGGACGTATGCGTAGTGACCCCACTATCGATTCCTCATATTATTAGGGTGATATTGGATTGCGCATAGCGAGTTGTATTCATGTTGATGGTTGGTTCAATTAACAACGGGTCAACATCACCTTAGGGGTGGTGTGCTTGGGTGTTAAAGACCAAATTGGGAAATGCAAGTTGGACTTGCAAGGCAGAATGTGTTCCCACTTCTCTTTATTGGAGTCATAGGTTCTCATATTATTGGGATATGACAAAGGTAAAGAGGAGATCCCAATTCTTGCTAGAGATATAGCGGTAAGTATATCTCTTGCTTTGAAAGTGATTAAGGGAATGAACTTTCAAAGTTGACAAAGCAATACAAATTTGATTTAAAATGACTTAATCAAAATTTATAAATTTGAATATATATATATATATAATTATATGTTCTAATATAGTGTTCTTACTTTTAGAAAATGAAGTCCGTGAACCCACTAAGTAGGCTTCTGGAGGTCAACCAGTTGACCGAACCGAATTACTCAGATTGGACCCATAATTTGGAGCTTGTTCTCCTGACCGAGCGCATAAGTTATGTGCTCACAAAAGACAAGCATGAAAGACCTAAATTGAAGAAAGAAAAGAAATACAATGACAAGTATGATGAAGATCATGTCTTGGCTGGATGCTATATCCTGGGTTCTCTATCCAATGTTCTTCGGAAGCAACATGTGGAGATGAGCACATGCCAGGAAATAATGCAGAATCTGAAAGATATGTTTGGTGACATTAACCGCACCCAGCTTTATAACATTATGAAAGAACTCGTTCACTGCAAGATGCAGGAAGGAACTTCAGTCCGAGAGCATGTACTCAAAATGTTTGGGTACTTGTCTGAGCTGGAGACTCTTGGGGCAAATATTGATGCAGACATACAGGCTGATTTCATTCTGCTGTCTTTGCCCAAGTCTTTCAATAATTTTGTGGTTTTATTCCACATGAACAAGTTGGAATAGAATAATGCTGGACTTCTTGCTGCACTAAAGTCTGCAGAAGACGTAATGAAGAAAGATGGTCCCGCTGGCAGTGCAGTGGTTGCACAGGTTAGAGGGAAGCACGGTCAGAAGCAAGGTTCTCGGAAGGGCCTGGCCCAGAAGAGAAAGAAGAAGAGTCAAGGTGTTGGCTCATCTTACAATGCATCCACACTGATAGTGTCGAAGAAAACTGACATTTGTCACCACCACAAGAAGTCGGGGCACTGGAGGTGTAACAGCCTGGAATACCTGAAGTCGGTCGACAAAGGTAAAGCCCCAGCAGGTATGAAATCTACTTTGAAACTAGTTTTCTCATTGGACAAGAAGGAAGTTGGGTCGTAGATTCTGATACTTCTGTTCATGTATGCAATTTGTTGCATTTGTTTCAGGAAACTAGGAATCTGGAGGAAGGGGAGATAGTCATCCAGATGTGATCTAATGCAAGTGTTGCAGCAGTCGCCGTCGGGACCTGTCGACTATCATTATCTAGTGGTAGAGTCTTAGTACTTAAAGAGTATCTTTATGTACCTGAAATTAGAAGGAATTTGATATCTATATCTAAGCTTGTTAGAAGCGGATATTCATTCCTTTTCTGTAATAAATTAGTTATAAATCATTATGATAAATATTTTACGGATGGTATTTTGACTTCTGGTGGACTCTATGTATTGTGCATTAATGAGCATGTCATGAATGTTACAACCACTGATAAAAATCCTAAAAGATCCAGGGAGAATAAAAATCATTAGAATATGATTTGGCATCAAAAGCTTGATCATTTATCTATTGATAGGATCAACAAATTGATAAAGGATGCACCTTTAGATTTTCTACAGGTTCAAACTTTGCCTACCTATGAATATTGTATTCGAGGTAAAATGACTAGGATGACTTTTCGTAACAAGGTTACAAGATGTGAAGGTATTATTGACCTAATACATACCAATGTATGTGGTCCCTTCAGTACCGTGACTCAAAATGGATACCGATATTATTCGACGTTTATTGATGACCATTTGTGATACGGGTTTATCTTCCTATTACGTCATAAATCTGAAACCGTTGAAAAGTTCAAAGAATTCAAGGCTTTGATTGAGAACCAAACCGATAGGAAGATTAAACGGATTCGATCAGATTGAGGTGGCAAGTACCTCTCAGATGAATTCAAGGAATACCTTAAAGAGAATAGAATTGTCTCCAATCTCAATCCTCCTAGAACTCGCTAACTTAATGGTGTTGCTGAAAGATGCAATAGGACAATAATGGATATGGTCCGTTCAGTGATGAGCAAAGCACATTTACAACTTAGTTTCTGGGGATATACAATAGAGACTGCAATATATATCCTAAACAAGATTCCTAGCAAATATGTACCTAAAACTCCTCATGAGCTTTGGTATGGAACCAAACCTAGTGTTAATCACTTGAGGGTTTGGGGTTGCTTAGTCCATGCAAAGAACATGGATGCAAGTAAGCTAGAGTCTCGCACTCGTGAGTGTTACTTCATTGGGTATGTTAAAGATGGTATTGGATACCAGCACTATGACCCTGAGACCCAAAAGGTCTTTGTCTCTAGAGATGTGAAATTTATGGAGGATGATTTCCTTAAAGGTCAAGACAAAAATGAAGTAGAGGAACTTATTGAACTCCCTGAGGATTCTGAGCTTCCTGGACCAGAAAATGAAGAGATAAATAAAGATGAAACACACATACCTCTTCAAAGGAGTTCGAGGTTGGTTGCACCACCTGAAAGGTATGGATTCCATGTGTCAAGTGAGACTGATAATGATCCCACTTCATTTGACATAACACTCACGGATAATGACATGGATAGATGGATGGTAGCAATGAAGTTAGAAATTGACTCCATGCATAAGAATGGTGTATGGACCCTAGAGGATCCACCTAAAGGGGTAAAACTAATTGGGTGTAAATGGGTCTTCAAGAGAAAGAGGGGACCTGATGGGAAAGTAGAGACTTTCAAGGCACGACTCGTAGCCAAGGGCTACACACAGAGAGAAGGCATCGATTACGATGAGACGTTCTCTCCTATGGCTATAGTTGCGTATCTTGACTACGACATCTGGCAGACGTCAAGACGGCTTTCCTCAATGGATACCTCGAATAGGATATCTATATAGAGCAGCCCATGGCTTAATAATTGAGGATGTCAAAGTATGCAAGCTGAAGAAATCCATCTATGGGCTCAAGCAAGCTTCTCGTAGCTGGAACATCATATTTGACGAAACCATAAAGAGTTATGATTTTGTGCAGAATCCTGATGAACCTTATGCGTACAAGAAGCTTAGTGGGAGCGCCATCGTGTTCATCGTACTTTACGTAGATAACATCCTTATCATTGGGAATGAGGCAGGGATGATGACCAGTGTGAAAATTTGGCTATCCCATACCTTTGAGACGAAAGATCTTGGAGAAGCCTCTTACATCTTAGGCCTGAAATTGTTCAGAAATCGAGAAAAGAGGATATTGGGATTATCACAACATGGATATATTAAGAAGATTCTTGAACAATTCCGTATGGATAGTTTAAGAAAGGTTTCCTTCCCTTAAGGCATGGTATCCACCTGTCTATAGGGATGGCTCCTCAAACTATTGAGGAAAAGAAAGCCATGGTTGGATTCCCCTATGCATCAGATGTAGGAAGCTTAATGTACGCCATGATGTATACAAGGCCAGATATCTGCCATGCAGTGGGAGTGGTAAGTCGTTATCAATCCTGCGATGGAGAGCAATACTAGAATGCAGTAAAGAACATATTCAAATATCTAAGACGGATGCAAGATTACATCTTAGTCTATGGAGATGGTGATCTCCAAGTCTTAGGATATACAGATTCTGACTTCCAATCGGATATTGATGATCGAAAGTCAACATCAGGGTTTGTATTCCTGTTGAATGGTGGTGTTGTGAGCTGGAGAAGCAAGAAGCAGGACACTACAACATATTCAACAATAGAAGCCGAATACATTGCGACATCAGATGCTGCAAAGGAGGAGGTGTGGTTGCGCAAGTTCATCCTAGAGCTTGGCGTAGTTTCCTCTGATACTCTCATCCTGTTACTCTGCGATAACACGGGAGCCATTGCCCAGGCGAAGGAACCCAGATGACATCAAAAGAGCAAGCACGTGGAAATGAAATACCACATCATTCAGGAGATTCAAAAGCGTGGTGATATCATCATCACCAAGGTGGCCTCTGCCGACAACGTTGTTTATCCTCTTACCAAACCTCTGACATAGAAGGTTTTCGACCAACATGTAATGAGTATGGGTTTAAGGATTGTTCCTGAATGGTTCTGAGGGCTAGTGGGAGGTTGTTAGCAATGTGAACCCGAGGCAAACCATCCCTGCAATAAATGTTATTGTAATAAATGATTTATCAATAAAAGTTATTGATTATTTTTCACTCCCTTTCTGAGATTTAATCAATGAATGCACTATGAGGTCCCTCTGTACAATAAGGGTTATGTGCTATGGCTAGCTTGATAATCAAACAATTGTTGATTCATTGATTGAATCATAAAGGCCGATGCTTGGATGAATATCTAAGGAGTTAGATAGAGGACTCATCAAGCATCATAAAATGATTGATAAGTGATGATCTCCAGCCTGAGTAGGAGATGACAATCCTTTCTCATTTGGTTGATATCTGACCGACCTCTTGATGCAGGTCCTCTGCATGGGAATAGTGATTCGGAGTTGTCAGATTAGTTGAGTAAATGAGTTGACTTAACGAGATTGAGATAGCCAAAGACTATGTTGAATACTGTCACAGCATAAGCATGCATCCTCTGACCAGAGACAGATGTGTTGCTATTTGTCTGAGTGTGTACATTTGGCAAACCAATAGGTTAATGACCTAACCAAGGTCTATACACCAGCGAGCTAGTGTGCATGTAAGCACATATGAGTAATACGATCTCTCAAAGGGATCATAGAGGTTCACATGTGAACCAGAAGACATGAGCTCACTCATGAGGTATTGGGACTTATCAAATTCCATGCATGGCCATCATGCTTTGGAAGCACGACATGAATTTGAAGGTAAGATATATGCTTTGGAAAAGCATATGATCTATACTAATTCCCAATGACCAAGATTGAGAAACTTGGTTATCAAATCCTAAAGATGACAGTGTAAAATTGATCAATATCTTCAGGATGATCATAGGTCTTCCAGTATGCAGGATGTACAGGTGTTGGGAATACCTGAGGGTGATGTGATCATAAATGATTGTATAACCATTACGCTTCCATTCCGAGGGAGTGAAGAAACATGTTTGGATTTTAGTGACTCCTCTCAGTAGAGAAGTGACCTAATATTAGTCCATGTATTGGACATTGATCTGAATGAGATTCAAATGCAATGAGAAGATTAGGTATACGGTCTTGATTTAATCAAGCATCTGTAGGAGGTCTATGAGATCTGAATTTGAGATATGATCTCAATATCCAAGTCACCATACGTGGAACAATACAATCGCTCTCTCCTTATCTCCAAGTATCTGCGGAGAAAGCACATTATTCTTGAAAGGGTTCAAGAATAATTCCATAGTTGAATTTTATCTAAGCATTGAGAGATTGATAATTGAATGTGATTTAATTATCTTGATACATGTGGAAATTATCCAATATAATTAAATATGATTTAATTTTTATGTATAAGAATAATGTGGATAGCAATATCCATCGTAATATATTATAAATGTGATTTATAATGTATTAGAGAGAGCTAATTATAATTTATATTTGTTAATTAATTGTTGGTGTGAATTGGATTCACATTGAATAATTAATTGAAAATGTAAATTATATTTTGTTTTTGTTGTGAATGTGATTCACAAATTTCTAAAGGCAAGATTGCAATATTCTCAAAAGTAATTATGAATTATTTTTGTAGAATAAATCACAACAAAAGTTGTTGGAAATTATGGGAGATTTTCATGGAGATATGCAATCTCATGCGATTGCATGAGATTTCCTCCACCATGGAATCATGGTGGACAACTACCAAGTCCCTCAAGGAAATTGGTAGCCGTCATACCTATTCCATGTGGAGATGTAATCTCCATGCTTATCTCTCCATATTTGATTGATTTGATTTAGGATTGAATTGTATTTGATTTATCAAATATATTTGATGTAAATTAAATTTTTAGTTTTTGGCTTTCACCAACAAAATCTTGACCACTGGATTAAACTTAAATCAATCTCCTCGATTGATTTTATGTGTCCCACGGATTGGGATCCATGGATCCCAAAACCCTATAAATAGAGAGTAATACCAGGCTCTCTAGGGTTATGCAATTGAGATACAATTCTCTTTCTCTCCCTTCCACACGTTAACACTCTTCTCTACTCCATTGGTGGCCATCCACCAAGACCTAGAGGAGAAGCCATCATCGACGCTTCGCCCCGTGCAGCCTCCTTGACATTCTTCGGTTCTCCATCTTCTTTGGAGTATTTCGCTCATGAAGAAGGTCTTCAATCTTGTGTGACGAGATCAGGAGTTCACCATGCTTGGATCAACTTGTTGGATTGCGAGGATCACACGGCTCATCCTCGCGCTTGCAAGTGTCTTCTCCGATGATCGGACTTGAGACAGGAGGTCTCTTTTCGTAGAGACTCGATCAACCACGCTACAAAAGGTATTCCTTTATACTGGATGTGGTTCTATATGAAACGATCCGAGAATCGTTTTCGGATCATGTGGTTTCATCACATGAAAAAATTTTAAATTCCGATGTATAGAACAACTAGTTCAACTAGCTGTTCTTCGTCGTATTCAATACGATGCTCACGCTTCCGTGATGCGCTTGAGGATTATCGCATATCCTTTAGTCTCCATGGGCAATATAACAAAATCAATAGTGTAACTCATGCCTGATGAGCAGAAAAAACACGCGAGCGACTAAGGGAGATAAATAACTCAGGTCATTGCGATCTCAATCACTCGCAAATCGGGCTCAACAAGAAAAATATAAGACAACCAAAATCTGATATAATCAAACAATGAAATCAAGAGCGGTCCTCGCTACTTTTATTAACCTGGTAGAACGACCAGGGTCGGACTCAAGGAGCACGGGATGGCCTTGCAGCCTACGAAGTAGTCAAAAATCGAAAAATAAAGAAGAAAATGTTTTTGGTGGATTTTAATTATTTTTGAATGTTTTTGTGTTTTTGGTTTTAGAAGGAAATGTAAAAACAAGCAACTTCAACAATTATTAAAAACACTCCAAAAATTCACAGAAAATTCCAATAAAAATGTTTTTATGTTTTTTAGGTTTTTAAGTTTATTGGTGATTTTTTCAGAGTTTTTTAATTTTTATTTGATTTTCTAAAAATCAAGAAAGGGGAAAAATAGAGACTATTGTGCAACCAGACTTGAAAGATCAATTAAAAATATAAAATTAATCTATAAAAGTAAGGAGGTAATTTTTATGAAAGGTATATGTAAAAACCAAACAATAGAAAAAGAGTTTGTGTTTTTATGATTTTTATAGAATTTTTTAGAATTTTTTAAGACTTTTAGGGTTTTGCAATTTTTAGGGGTTTTATAAATCCAAATGGCACAAAAATTTGACAGAAGCTTAAATACACTAAAACTAACTATGACTATTTTTTAGAATTTTTAAAGGAGTTTTTTATATTTTTCTTTGATTTTCTTTTCCAAACAATAACAAAAATGCGTATTTTTATTTTTAAAAAATAGTAAAAAGCCTAAAAATGTCCCAAAAATTTAGGGAAATTTTTACACAGGGCAGGATCCACGTATCCAAATTTCACCTAATTTGGATTTTATTTGATATTTTATTTAATAAAAACAAGGCACACAGTACATAGGGACCTAAATGCAAAGAAACATAGATCCAGGGGCTTAATCGTAAACGTGCGAAAACTTTAGAAGAAAAGGCGCAAAAAGCCCAAATATTCAGCACATGTTTAATAAAAACCATGCACAAGGGTATAACTGCAAATATAAAAAACTTAATTTATTTTCATAACATGCGTAAACCCCAAGCCCATACATGCAAACTATCCAAAATCTCACATGAGGAAGTACGTGTTCCACGTAAACAGGGACTGAAATGCAAATAAGCTAAACATCGAGGTCCAATGTGCAAAATATCCAAAATAAAAACAACATTCAAAAATATTTACAGGACTAAATATTAAAAACAAAAGGACAGGGGCCTAAATGATATTGCCCCGTTATTTAAGATCCGATGGATGAGGGCATGCCACGTGGAGATCCGACGGCTGTAGTGTTGGCTAACCCTTCGCTGGATCGACGCTCCAGATGAGCTCCTGATCAAGATCCGACGGTAGAGGGTCCTGAATGAACTGGTTGCCGGCGAACTTCGCTGGCTCGCTACGGGCACGTGGGACCTCCTCCTGAGCTGCTGAGATATGGAAGATGAAGCTCGGACTCTTCCGTAGCTGCTGGGCACCTCCGATGAGGCCGAGAAGCTTCGCGGAGCTCAAGCGACGGCGGAGGAGCAAAGCTCCTGTGCTCGAACGTGCAGACCCTCAGATGGGTCGCTTTGACCTGCAAAACAACACAACGAGACTACTGGGTCGAGGGTAAAGTGCCTCGACCTGTCAGGGGGTGGAATGGATGGTCGGATGAGTCGAAGCGGAGACCTCCAGCGAGGCAACGACGAGGGAGGTCCGATTCTTGGTTCCTGGGCGAACCAAGTTGAATGAATGGGTGAAGAAGGTGGGTAAGAGTCTCGTGATCGTGAATGGATGGTCCGATGGTCGAATGGGTGACTGAGATGGCGTGAATTAGCCGGCGACGGCCGGCGGGACGATTTGGGCAAAATCTAAAATTAAACGATCCTAGGAGGAATCGAAGATACCTGATGGATGAGGTCGACTGGGGGTGATCTAAGGAAGCTCCTGGGTCTTAGCCTCAAGGGGTCGTCGGGTCCCGAGGCTCAGGCGCACCTCGCGGCTGCGCACGACGAAGGGCTCGCCGGATCAGTGGCTGGGGACACTTCCTCCTCACTGCGACACGACCCTCGGCTAGTTGTCACTATAGGGAAGGTAGTGGAGGTCCTGGGATGGAAAGGCGGAGCCAAAGATGGCATGGAATGTGCAGCGAAGGAGATGATATATAGTGGTGAAGGTCCGAGAAGATGGGATCAGGTACGGCTCGGTGAAGCACAGACCCCTAGGGAAAGTGTCGGGCATGAATCATCGATGTATCCTGGAAGATCGGAGCCCGGGGTTTTGGTGAGAGGTAGTCGGATCAATGCGCGAAAAATAGGCGAAGTCGGGTCGGAGCGCAAGTCCGCGAAGGAAGTGGTCCTGGCGGGGGAGTTGACCGGGGGTCAACATCCCCCGTGGACCAATCAGGTAATTCTGATTTATTAATTATTTAGAAATTCATTTAAAAATAGTAAATGATTTTATTTTAAAAAGTTTAAACATGAAAAATTTCTATTATTTTTCAAATTATTTTTTTATGATTTTTATTTATTTTTTGAAAAATATATAGCGTATTTACATTAGATTATTATTATATATAGGTATATATACATATGTATTTTTTATTTTTATTTTTAATTATTTATTTTTATACAATTATTCCCATTTTATATTTTATTTATTTACAACATTAAATTTGGAATAATATGATATTTTTATTTTATTTTTATGATGTATTTACATAGGTTAAATAAATAGGTTTATACACATGTGTACATGGTATATATACACGGTGGGAAATGATTTTTATTTTCTTTTTATTTTTCTGATTTTTATTTTAGTTTTATTTTTACAAATATGTACAAAATATGAGAAGCACTTTTTAATTTTTAATTTGAGGAAAATAAATTTATCTATTTACATGGGGTTATATACAAGTATGAATGACCTTATCTCTCTCTACTTGGGTTCTTTTTGCGGTCAGGCCCATGCTGAGCCCTCCCTTGGGATTAGGTCACTCAATATTTATTCTAAATATTTCCCTCTTTTTCTTGTGTTTCTTTATTCCTTTATTTTTACTCAAAAACAAGCTAATTATGCATATTTTCAAGATACATATGTTTTGGCAATTTCTTGTATTTACACATATTTACATGGTATTTGGCTAAGGTTTCTAGCTAAAATAAAGGAATAAAGAGTGATGAATGGGGATTCATCACCCCCTATACTTTACTTTTGCTAGTCCCTTAGCAAACACTTATTTGAAAAAGAAGTGCAAAAGAGAAAGAAAAAGAAAAAGAGGAGAAATCAAGGTTGATTATTAAACTTTCCTTCATTAAATTGAAATATGGAGCAATCAGACCTTTGGATTATTAATTTGTCAGAACCTTAATTGGACTTAAGCTTAAAACTTAACAGCCTCTAAGTTCCACCAATCTATGGTCAAGACTCCTCAATAAACCATATCAGAACAAGTCTACATACACAAACTCTAATGACCATGAATCTTTCCTTGTACGATGTAAGTGATATGTAGCTCCCCACCTCAGAAGTAATAAAGAAATAACCTCCCTCAACCCGGTAACTCTAATGCCTTGGTCTAGCAACTATTTCCTCGAGAAGCGGGGTATTCCCTTCTAAGTTCAAGTGCAACCGGCTCAAGAAGAGGGGGAAGAAAAGAATGGACCATGGCCAGTGTCGCCATGTATCCTTGGGAGCTCTAACCAGTGTAGCTGAGTCTCCCGCTGAAAGCTTCATGAGATGGTCATGTATAACATAAGCTTTTTCTTTATTTGACTATATACATTCCAGTGGGATTATTAAATTTTCAATCCGACCCACCACTTTTTTGGAGTTTTCTTTTTGCACATTTTTTTTCATGTGCATCTGTACAACATATCTACATGGTGCAACATATATACAAGGAGTTTTTCCTCTAGAGCCAGTAGACTATCCCTATTTTGAAGCTTTATTGCAACCCACAGCTTCTGTCTTTAGACTTCATAACCACCAGACCCGGTTGAGACGCACTTCCTTCACTATAAGAAGAAGAGAGGTTCCGCCTAGAAGTACTACCCTCATATGCTACCCCAAGCCAAAGGAAACTGCCTCCTCACCACCTCATCCGTGGAGAGCTATGTGTAAAGTGCTGGTGCAAGTAAAGCCATTGTCTCTGAGAGTCATGTGTGTGTTTTTAAGTGCTCTACTTAGGCTCATCAAGATGACATATGCTCATAGCCTAGTGGACTCAAAGAATTAAGTCCCAATGGACCTGAAAAGTCTCAATCCTAAGCCCTATAAGGTTCCTCTTATTATTAGGTGGATTAAGGTCTTGACCAAGCTCCATTTGTCAATTTAATTCCAGGCCAGTTTAAATGTCAACTATGATCTGGAAAAACTGTACAAGTATTTACAAAGATGTTATTTACAAGTATTAACACATGTGCAAAATTTTTGAAAAATGTTTGAAAACATGGATGTATGCATGAATGCGAAGTTTTGCAAAATATTTACAAAAATTTACACAAGGTTTTTGCAAACTTTTTGTTTTTCAAACATTTTACCAAAAATTTTGTACTATATACATAATTTTGATATGAAAATATTTACAAGCTATTTACACAAAAAGATTTTACAATCATTTGTACAAAAATAATTTTATAAATAAATAGGTATGTGCAAGATGAATTTTATATACAAGGGAAATTTCTAAATTTTTATGGGTTTTTAGCCATTTTTATTTATAAGCACACTCATACAAAGTACGAGTTATGGCTAAAGTATATATGAAATATATACACCCCCCCATACTTAGCTCGAACGATGTCCTCAGAGTGATCAAGAGCGATGAAGAAGACATAACTCGTGCTTAGTATAGGGAAGTGAAAAGGAATGGTATATACAAGAATGAAGAGAAGACTCGGTGTTTCCCCCTATACTTATGATCAAGTAATCCTAAGTATAGCAAGCTGTACATGAAGGGAAATCCGAGTGGAAGGATGTACAGGGTCTACCCCCCCCCCATACTTAGGGTGAAATATCCCTAAGTATAGGCAGCAAAACAGGGGTAGAAAGAATCAATAGAATACCCGAGAGTCCTACATCCCCCCTATACTTAGGGTAAAGTACACCCTAAGTATAACATAATCATAAGATGAGAAAAGGGATGTGGGACTAAAGAATAGAGTGATATGGACAACTGGATCTATACAAGTCGGCATAACAGTGATAATCAGGCGTGAGATGCAATAGATGTGAGTCGAGAGACCACATCTCACGCAAAGTGAATAGGGGCAACATCAACGACCCACGGCTCATGATCTAGGTATGGCTTGAGCACTGATCGTTCAATCGAAAGGTAGCATCAGAAGAAAACTCAGAGATATCAATACTCCCATTGTCATGTACCTTTCTAACCAAATAGGGTCCCTTCCATTTGCTTTGTAGCTTCCCTGGAAATAGACGAAGCCTGGCATCAAACAACCATACTCTCTGCTCTGGCTCAAACTGCTTGTGGCTGATATGAGAATCATTCCACTCCTTCACTCTCTCCTTATAATGTAGGCTGTTTGAAAAGGCAGTATCACGAAGCTCCTCCAGGGCTCCTAACTCTGCCCTCCTCTTATCTCCTACACTCTTTGGATCCAAAAGTATATCAGTGACTGCCCAAAGTGACCTATGACTCAGCTCAATAGGTAAATGGCACGGCTTGCCATAAACGAGGCAAAAGGGAGATGTACCCAAAGGAGTCTTGAAAGACGTCCGATATGCCCATAAGACCGAGTCCAAAAGCTGTGACCAATCCTTTCAGTCAGAGCGGACGACTTTCTGCAATATAGTCTTGATCTCCCTGTTCGACACTTCAGCAAGACCATTCGTCTGAGGGTGGTATGGAGTGGCAACTCGATGGTCTATGATGAACTCGCTAGCAAGGGCCTTTACCTTGTCGTTGATGAAATGAGACCCCCCGTCAGATATCAACACTCGAGGTACCCCGAACCGTGAAATGATATTCTTCCTCAAAAATCTGCAAACAGTCCTAGCATCTGCGGTTCAGGTGGGGATGGCCTCAACCCAATGACTCACATAATCGACGGCCAACAGAATGTACTCAAATCCATGGCTCCTAGGGAATGGACCCATGAAATCGATGCCCCATGCGTCAAAAACCTCACAGAAGTGTATGGGCTGCATCGGCATCATATCACGCTGTCCACAAGTGCCCATCCTCTGACAGTCAGTACACCTCTTCACGAACTCATCAGAGTCCTTGAAGAGAGTAGGCCACCATAGGCCGGATTGGAGCACTTTCTGTGTCGTTCACCTCCCTGAGTGATGTCCTCCTGCCTCAAGCTTGTGGCAGTAAGTAAGGACGCTGTGGTGCCCCTCCTGAGGAATGCACCTACGCCAGATACTATCCCCTCCCTCGTGACAAAGGACATGATCCTCCCAATGGTAAAACTTGGCCTTCGCGAGGAAGGTCTCAAGTTTCTGCCTAGGCCAATCTTATGGAACTTTCTTGGTGGCAAGATAGTTCACAATATCGGCATACCATGGGAGTAAGGAGATAGGCTCAGTCTGCTCAAAATCCTCAAGATACTCCAATTGGGAGAGATGATCCGCCACCACATTCTTGACTCCAGGCTTATCCTTAATCTCTATATCAAACTCCTGGAGTAGAAGGATCCATCTGGTCAATCTATCTTTGGCATACTTCTTTGCCATGAGGTACCTGATGGCAGTATGATTAGTGTAAATGGTCACTCTAGATCCAATGATGTAAGATCTGAACTTATCTAGGGCAAAAACTACGGCTAGCATCTCCTTCTCAGTGACCGTATAGTTCCGCTACGTGGCATCCAGTGTATGGCTAGCGTAGTGAATGGCAAATGGGACTCCATTCCTCCTCTGTCCCAGCACGACCCCTATGGCAAAGTCGGAGGCGCCCGTCATGATCTCGAATGGGAGAGACCAATCAGGTGGCTGGAGAAAGGATCCTCTATAACACAGCGCTTGAGAGTCTCAAACGACGATAGACACTTATCATCTACAAGGAACTCTGTGTCTTTCGTCAGCAGATCAGTCAACGGTGGGGCAATCTTGCTGAAATCATGAATGAAGCGTTGGTAGAAACCGACGTGCCCCAGAAAAGACCGTAACTGCTGCAAGTTGGACGGTGGATTGAGTTTTCTAATGACATCCACCTTGGCCGGATCCACCTCCATGCCCCTGCTGGAGATGATATGGCCAAGCACCGTCCCTTGAGTCACCATGAAGTGACTCTTCTCCCAAGAGAACACAAGGTGAACCTCTATGCATCACTG
Source organism: Ottelia alismoides (assembly GCA_037367405.1). Lineage (NCBI taxonomy): Eukaryota > Viridiplantae > Streptophyta > Magnoliopsida > Alismatales > Hydrocharitaceae > Ottelia > Ottelia alismoides. The sequence goes on along the minus strand of JAZKJV010008657.1, from coordinate 647,065 downwards.
AAGGACTCGATCTAGGCAGTCAAGATAATAGTCGAATTCGTCGCCGTAGACCGAGAAATCATCCATGAAGACCTCCAAGCACTCCCCCACCATGTTCGAAAAGATGGACGACATGCATCTCTGGAATGTCGCCGGAGCGTTGCACAATCCAAATGGCATGTGTCTGAAAGCATATGTCCCGAAGGGACAGGTGAAGGTGGTCTTGTCCTGGTCCTCGGGTGCGATGGCCACCTGATTATAGCCGGAGTACCCATCCAAGAAACTGTAATGGCTCTTCCTTGCCAGCCTCTCAATAATCTGATCAATAAAGGGCAGGGGGAAATGATCCTTCTTGGGGGCATGGTTCAGTCGTCTGTAATCCATATAGACCCGCCAAGAAGTGGGTACCCGGGTGATGAATCTCCATTTCATCACCTTTATTCTATCATTTTGGCCTCAAAAACCCCAGCAAATGCATGTAAATAACATCAATTTATACATATTAGCATTTATTATTTATTGTATTTATTGTACATAAAATAAGGATTTTACTGCCAAAATTATAGAATAAAGAGAAGAAAAGAAAAAGGAATAAAATCTTGCAAATATTTTATGACCCTGATCCCGAGATCAAGTCCAGAATGGAATTGGTCGACAAGGAATAAAGTAGGGGGAGATAAGGGCCAATAATACAATATATACCTCAATTATTTAACCATTCATTTATGCATTTTGACACCCATTTTATATTTAATTATCTATTCATCAAATAAAAATATTTTGTACATGAAAGTTGTAGATAAAAATGTAAATAAAAATATAAAATTAAGTTTGTGCAAAAATAATATACAGTGTACATTGTATGCACAGAATAAAAAGCCAGAATCTCAACTTCACAGACCCATATCTTGCAAATAAAAACCCAAAATCCACCAAACTCACTTTTAATTGTATATAGCTTTTCAAGAACTATTTAATAAAATTAGTTTCATAATTTTCGGAGATCATCTGTGAAAGTAAGGTTCTGGGCCTCTGTTGTGCATAATACCAATTAAAATATTCAGTTTATTCATTACCTATTATTTTTACAAATTCATATTTTTCTAAATTTATATACGTTATTTATAACAGATGTAGACAGTGAAAGTAGAATTAAACCAAGAAGAGATGTACAAATAAAATAAATCTATCTTAAAACATAGGCAAAACACCTATACCTATACCTATGCGAATCACATCCCAATTTAATTAAAAATGCAAATAAACTCTTAAAAATCAAATAAAAATATTTTTGCACTCATAAAAATAAGTTATAATTATATAAAATAATAAAATAAAATAATAAAATAAAATATACAAAATAAAAATAAATTATACAAAATACATGTAAATACACTTATAAATACATCATTAAAATAAATTCATAATAAAATTTATCAAATAAATAAATAAAAATCATAAATAAATACTACATGATTTAATAAACATTTTTTCTGTTATAAGAAAATTCTAATAAAATCATTTATTATGTTAAATAAATTATTTTCGAATAAAAGCTCCTGTTTTGTCCCGTAGTGTCCTACATGGACCAATCAGGGGCAGCAGACCGTTGACCTCCGTTCAACTGTCCCATCCGCGTTTCCGCCCGTCAAATCCGTCTGCGAGCCCATCTTCTCCCTTTTTTCACGGGCGTCTCGTCCATCGATAGAGCTCGCTTCCTTCGGAAGAAATCATCCCTAATGATCACTGATGCCCGCCGATATCTTAGATCAATGATTTGCTCACCAGATTCATCCACAGACCCCGGTCAATAAGGGCACCTGCGATGTCTATAAGTAAAGAGCCTCGACCTCCTTCTCAAATTTGGCCAATCTCCATCCACCCAAAAGCCTTGAATTCGTTCCTAGGAGGTTCCTTGTGACAGGAGGAGCATTTCAGCAACGTGAATCGGCCGAAGGAGGAGTAATTTTGTCGCGGCGGAGCTCCGACGTCCGTCCTGCTCCCTGGAAGCCCCCAGGTATAAGAGTTGTTCTTCCTTGCTTTTTAAGTAGATTTTAGTTCCAACATTTCATTCCCGTTCTTAGTTTATCTTCTAGATCAGTAGAGTAGCGTAAAATAGCTAAATCGAAGTTCGCCGGAGCTCCGCTCCGGCGACTTCTTCACCGTGATACCCACTGTTTCCGATCACCATTTTCAGCTCACTTCGTTCCCCATCATTTTCTCCATCTTTCGACCGTATTTGTTCAACCAAGGACCCCCAGTCCTTGCGAATCGGAGCTCCACCTCCGACTATCGTCGGAGCTCCTCCGCCTCACCCCATCTTGCACCCAAGCTTCAAAACCTAGGGTCGAGGAGATAGCCCTCATCCCCCTCGTTCTTCCTATGCAGGTTACACGAAGCAATGAGGCCCTTTGGACTCGATTCGATCCAGGAAGAGGCTCCTGGAGGTCCCGACCTTCATCGACCTCGCCTGGGCTCCTTGGACCTCCAGGAGCCATGCCAAGACCACCGAAAGCTGCGGGATGCCTCCAGCTACGATCAAAACATCTCAGACGCGAGGGGGAAGCTTGGAGGAGCCCATGGTTCAAGATCGAAGCTCGCCCAGTGCAAGTTCTTCCCGTGTTCTTCCAGACACCTTCATCGCCGTCCGATCAGGAGGAGCGCCCCCAGATTGAACGAGAGTCGTCGGATGAAGCCCAACCATCACCATACGATCCGTGAGGTGGATCTAATCAAAAGCCTTCATCTGCGAACCGGTACCAGTCGTCGGATGTGCGACACGTGGCAAGTGAAATCACCACCGCCGTCCGTCCGCACCCACTTAAGGGGTAAATTTCACATATAACCCCCCACATTTTTGTATTTAATTTTCAATATTGTAAATAAAATAACAAGTGTAAATAAAGTTGTAATTTTTGCTGAAAGGACCCTGAACTTTATAGATTTACAAATAGGTCCTTCCGCGCCTCACGTGCGATCCCACGTGAGGCGCGTGAAAATTGCAAGTAAACCCTGGAGATTTTTGTAAATTGTAATTTAGTTCCAAAAATTAAAATTAATATTTATTTCTGTAGGTATTTTTGCACAGTGCCCCCTGGGATTTATTTTATTTGCAAAAATGCCCCTGCCAGGCCTTGTATTTTTGTATGCTTTGTCTATTTATTCCATGCATTTATAAAACCAAAAAATTCCTTAAAAATTAATGGAAGCTCCTGTTTAGTTGTGCATTCACGCCATATTTTTGCATTGCATTTTTGTTGCTTTTTATTATTTATTAAAAATAAAAAACAGGCATTTTAGCTACTGTCTATTTTAGAAAATATTAAAAAAATATTAAAACACCTTGAAAATCTCAAAAACATTAACTACTGTCTATTTCATTATAACTTAATGTCAGTCCAAAAATCACTAAAAAAATTAAAACCAAAACCTTAAAACTTAAAAAATACCTAAAAACTTCAGAAACAAATCAAAAAATAGTAAAAAAATCAAAAAAATAGAAATTCAAGTTCTGTAGTTTCTTTATTTTATTATCTTTATTTTAAAATTAATTTGGGAAAATTTTGATATTGTTTGGTATTTTTTTCATTCCCATTTTAATTTCGGCCAGTAATTAATTCACCGTTTTCCTTTATTTTGCCATTTAAAAATCTCAAAAATATTTGGAAAAATACCCAAAAATCACAAAAACAGTAAAAAATCATAAAAAGACCAAAAATATTCCATTTCCAAATTTTTGGCTATTTTTACTTATTTTTATAAATACATTATTACCCTTCTTCTTATATTATCTATATATTCTATCCTATTTATAAAAACAAATATATATATATATTATAAAAGAAAATATAAAATCAGAAAATGAAAAATCAAAATACCCTTTCAGCAAAAAATAATAATATAAATAAATAATATAATAATATTAATTACCCACATAACTAGTATTCATATAAGGATGACTCTGTTGTATTTGAACAAGGTGGGCTACCCAATTTTCTTGCTCTTTGCGGTTCGACCTCTACATGCTTATACACTATGCATATTATGGTAGAGTTAAATGTTAATTCACAGTTTTGGGACTTAATTGATTTATTCTTTAATGTGGGTTAATTGCTGATCAACAAGGGTTTTGTGAGCGGTCGCCTCAGCGACACGATCGTCCCCGTCTCGTACGGGGCGTATTTTTGACCCTCGTAAAAATCCTCGTTATCAGATGGCGCCGTTGCCAGGGAGCAATGAGCGTAGCCTATTATACTTTGTCATTCTTGTATAAAAATTCATTCGTTCATTATTTATTCTGTGATTAATTATTTCTTTGAAATTGTTTAATTATACATGATCCTTTGATTAGTGACATACACATTCATTTATTAATTAATTCTTTATTGCATTGCTTGACCTTATACTAATTCTATCTCTTTTGTGACCTTGTTGCGAGGGCCCGCCACGCAAGGATGGTTTCTTAGGAGGCCAAGGCAGCCAAGCTTGGAGGAGGTTGGTCTTCACTTCATGACCAGCTGGAGAGAGCACCGAGGATGCAAAGAGATGTGAATTAACTAGGCCTTAGGATCAATTTTGTAATTTATTGTGAGAGAGAGACAATTTTGGCATGTAATATAACTTGGACTCTACTCTTCACAACGAGGTCCAGTGCCCGGGTGTCTGTTCACCTGGGGGCCTCGTCGCGGCTTTTCCGAGTTTTCTACTGCTTTCTTTTCTTTGTTTTCCGATTTGTGTGCTTTCCGCCTTTATTTCATGTTGTTTTGTGTGCTTAGAGCCCCTAGATATAGGTTGCTTGATCCGGTAGCTAGGTCCAAACCTTAATAAGAATGCATGTTCCTATAGTCTACTTCGTATGGATCTAGTCAAATTTAAATAGTTCGGTCATTTATCTCTTAACCCGTGTGCCGTGAGCAAGCCCCATCAAGCGCTACTCCTGAACTCGAGTGTGTCGAGAAGAGGAGGGGTAAGCCAAGACCGGACTTTTAGGTTAAAGATAAGTGACCAACTTGTGGTTCTTCACGTTAATAGCAGCTAATGTTTAGGGCGACTTTGTCGAATGCACACCGCCATGTAGATAGGTTTAAAAATTCGGTTTTGCATACCACATGGAGAGAGCTGGGATGCACTGTAAGTCTTCTAACTCAGCATGCATCATTCGGTTCAATGGTGAGATTTCCATCATAGAACCAACTTGCACGGCTTTTCCGCTATCTCCCTCTGATTTTGAGCACCAAGGACATAAATGAAAATCTACAAAAAAACGTTAGGCGCTGGTATGAAACAGACTCAAAAAAGATACAAACCCAAAAAACTAAAACAAGGGGATTTCTAAATAAACTTTGACCTTAATTAAAATTTGTAATGGACTATCATTGTACTGGGTTCATAAAGCCCTCATTGTCTTCAGGAACCTTTGGAGGGGGACCAAAACCCTACTCCCTTGAGTGAGGCACGTCCCATAAGGAATATAGCCAAAATCCCAGTCTGCAACTGCCTTGTGTATCGCCTGGATTTCCAAAGTATTGGCGCTTCTATCGTACGTGGGCGAGTAGGGCTTGGTCACCAGTGATGACTCTCTGTTGTGTAGAGCATCGACCTTGTCTGAAGTATCGAGCATAGGCCACGCCTTCACGGGGGTGTCTGTCTCATCGTCGTGCGTCCGAGTAGGTTCTTGTACGCTCACGGGTGATTCCGTTGCGAGCGAGAACTGAAGTATTGGTTTTGCCTATTGGCTTCCTCTCTCTACTTCTTTGGCTGAGTAGGGATTCAAGAAGGGTTACAAGGACCTCAAAAAGTATAGACTATAGGTTACAAAGGAGGAGGACAAGTACGGGATACTTTTCCGGCAGTACTCTCTCCTATGGGGGTAGCGTGCTAAGGACTTGTTAAAAGATATGCCTGAAATAACAACTCTAAAACTGAAAAGATAATAAGTAGCCGAACCTTTACGGCTTCACATGGCGTGAGTTGGTGAACCCAATCTTGTATTGTGTTTGTATGGATCTAGATTAAGGTTCAAAGATCAAGTCCCACACCTTTGCGCAAATTTTGTTGTGTCATTCCCTTTTGACCTCCGCTCAGTTTGAGCCTTTCTACTGTTTTGCACTCCTTTTTACTCCTCGTTGACCATCGTATCCTTCCTCCAACATCCAATCCTCTCTTGCTTTGCGAAATCGATCCATGGATGGTTTCCGTCGGGACCCTGCCGACACTCACATCGATTCCATGGACTCGATTCCGCCAATAAATTAGAGGCGATTCTTGAGAACCTGATCTGAACTTTACGGATCGATCTCCAGATCCTTGTCTTCTACCCTCATTTTGACCACCCAATAAACATGGATCACTTTTGTCCCACTTTCGCTGTTGTGAATGGAAGTCGATTACAGTCTACATCTTGTTCCGTTCACAACATGTTGGGGTTGACATTAACTCCAAAATTATCATGACAGTTGAACAATATTGCAAGTGGTCTGATCAGGATTCTCTCATTCTGCAGATAAAAGGGAAGACTAAGCCATGGATTCTACTCCGGAATTCATTTCGTCCGTCTCAGACCCTGAAATGGCTCCTCAAGGAAAGGGCAAGGGTCAGCAGCCACCCCAACCAGAAGGACAGATGCCAGATCAGAATCAGGTTAATGCACAACTATTAGCATCTATCCAGGCAATCCAACAACAGCTGAAAGAGCAGGCCCTAGCATAGACCGCCTTTCAGGACATGCTGAATGATGTGATGAACAGAGCCAACGGAGGAGGAGGCAGAGGAGGAGGTGGTGGTCCACCTGATGATGACGGAGAGCTAGAGATTAGGGGACCAAAGCCTACACTAAAGGAGACCTATAATCCTGGAGACAGCCAGATGACCGAGTGGATTCTCATTACACAGGTGCACGCTCACTTTGAGCTGAAGCCCCAGTTCCTTGCTCTTCTTCCAGCTTTCCATGGAAACACCAATGAAGAACCGTACATCCACCTGCAACAGTTCTCCCCCATCTGTCGTACGACTCACTATCCCAATGTCCCTTTGGACATTGTCAAAATGATGGCATTTCCCTTCAGCTTACAAGATAAGGCCCTTTATTGGGTCAACCATCTGGGGAAGGTTGTGACAACCTGGGAGGAACTAAAGTCAGCTTTCCTGCATAAGTTTTACCCTCTCGGTCAGCTCAACCAGATGCGCGCCAGAATCAGCAACTTCTCCCAAGGAGCCCACGAGTCCATACATGAAGCATGGGATAGATTCACCGATCTGCAGGAGAAATGTCCCCATCATGAGATCCTGAAGACCAGCTTGGTCCAGCATTTCTTTGGGGGCCTGAACATTGAGAGCCAAAGGCTCAAGGATGAAGATGTAGTCTGGCAGATATTCAAGGAAATGGCCGAAGGAGAGGCCACCCTCTCTTCATCAAAGGCATACCAAAAGCAGCCCCAGATCCTCCAGAAACAAGTGCACAAGGCAGCGTCCCGCGAGACAGAGAGAGATGAGAGCTCCAACCTCAGCATCGTCTGGGGCCATCTCTCGAAGGTTTATATCATCGAAAAGCGATCACAAGGCCTAGAAAAACTTGCTGTGATCGAGAAGAGGACTCAGAACCTTGACAAGCTTGATCAGATCACCAAGAAGCTAGAACTGCTGGTGAGAACCATCAATTTTGTTCAGTCGACAGCACCATCAGAAGCTCCAGCCGAGAGGAAGGACGAGCAACCACCGCTACATCAACCTCAGTAGAGTCAGCGGCCACCGGTCGTCCAGCACGTGTACTACGTGCAGGCACCCGACCAGGGCCAACCGCATCAGCAGATGGTTGTGTACCAACCAGAGTTTGTATCAGCATCTGATTCAGTATTCCCACCACCACCCCTGGTTCAGGAAGTGAACGGGGTATGGAGTCATGAAGCACAGCCGACCCATCCTATGGGACAACCTTAGGGTCAGCCACCAGCCAACCGGCAATACCACCAGCCTCAGGGTGGTCGTTTTGGGCAATCCTCACAGCCACCACTACAATATCATCAGCCTCCCCAGTATGCCAATCAATGGAGGCAGAATCACCAATATCAGCAGCTGCAAAACCGTAACCCACAGCCTTTCCATCAGTATGCGGCTTCTCCACCTCAGCAGTACCAACAGTATCCTCCTCCCTCTTATCAGCAGCTCCAGCTTCCTGCACCACCTCAACATCACCAGCAGCAACCTCAGCACGCACATATGCAACAACAGCGTGGTCTGCACGCTGAATCCACTGAGGCAATTCCAATGAACCCGACCATGGATTGCTTGGCCCAACTTGTCAAAGGGCTAGCAGATATGACCAAAAGGCTCGACGAGCTGACTGCCACCAAGAACATCATCCCAGCTCAGGTCGAAGCCAACCCCAATAGCTTTAAAAAGAAAGAGCAGGTAGAATGTAATGTCCTGTATGCATCTGTAGAGTTAGAAAGTGACAATATTGTTCATTCTAATGTTGTCACTCTCAGGAGAAGTAGGGCCTTACCTCCACCTGCTATCAAGAATGGGGTGAATAAAGAATCAGGTGAATCGTCATCTTCTGCATCAACCGTGCAACTACAGGGGCAGGTGAGGAGGAAGAAGAAGGAGAAGCCATTCCAGCTGTCAGCCACCATCATCTTCACCAACAAAAATCACAAAAAAATCAACAAAAACAAAAAGACCAAAAAGAATGCTGCAATCGAAGCACAGCCGCACCAGCAGGAGGAGCCGCCAGCAGCAAATGCCTCATTTTGTGGTCGCCCCTCAGCACCAGCATGTCAGAATCCAGATTGTACTCCTTTTTGCCACCTGGATGTACAACATTCTGTGGGCGATAATGTTGATGTAAATAAGAACTCTGTTTTTCCTGCTAGAGATGTACATATTCTTTTTCCTCATGCAACAGAAAAATCCAAAAAAAATGCAAAACGAAAAAATGCATTGTCTGATGCTAGAGTTGTGGACATTCTAGACAATTTAACCATAGAGATACCATTGATCAAGGCCATGGAATACATGCCCGCTGTGAAAAAGGGCTTGAAGGAGGTTTGCACCAACAAACGTCGCCCGACACGTAAGAAAAGACGCAGAGATGTAGAAAAGCACGTGCTCTCCATGGCCACTGTTGCAGCTATCAGCAACCTCCCACAGAAGAAACAAGACACTGGAGCACCTCTTATCAGTTGTGAGATTTTTGATCAAGTCTTCGAGCGCACTCTCCTCGATAGTGGGTCTTCCATCAACCTTTTGTCATCATCAATACCACAGGAATTTGGGCTGGGTCCGCTCAAGCAGACACGAATGGTCCTCCAGTTCGCTGATCGATCCATCAAGCCGCCCCGGGGTTTGTTGGAAGACGTTGTGGTAAAGGTGCGGCAGATGCAATTCCCTGTAGATTTTGTAGTCCTTGATATGGACTCACCCGCACCCTTACTCCAGACCCCTATCATCCTTGTCCGACCACTCTTGCGTACCTCATGTGCCGTGGTTGATTACGGGTCTGGCAAGATCACTTTTAGCTCGAACGACAAGCAGATCACTATAAACATGATTAGAGAGCCGAACGCCACGACTGATGAGAGCCATGCAGTATCAGAAGCAGACTGTGACTTTGTTGAGGAGATCAGAGACTCGTCACTATCATTTAATGATGCATGGACCCGAGAAATCCTCACTCTTGAGGAGGACTTGGAAAGCACAGTTGTCTTATGCTCCGATGATTCCTGGGAGACAGATTCTCAGATGCAGGCGCATCTATGTGATTCCGAGGATTCACTCCAGCCCGAACACCATGAGCATAATGCAGGACAGTTCGGCACATCATCAGGGTCTCAACATCATACTGAGGACAGTAGCTCTCGCTACGAAGCACATTCCACCACCAGCGCAGTATCAACAATGACCGATAAGTCAGCTCAATTGAAACCAGAACTCAAGCCACTTCCGGCAGGTATGAAGTATGCTTTCCTCGCGGGTAAAGAACACATGCATCCGGTCATCATCAGCAGGCTGAATCCGGAACAGGAATCTCGACTTCTCGAGGTTCTAGAAAAGAACTGCAAGGCACTTGGTTGGCGCGTATCAGATCTCCATGGGATAAATCCAGCTTGTGTTTACACTACATTTACCTGGAAGAAGACGCCAAGCTGTCCTGAGAATTCTAAAGAAGGCTGAATCCAAACCTCCGGGACGTCGTCATGAAAGAAATCACGAAATGGTGTGACACAGGCTTCATCTATCCCATCTCCAATTCAAAATGGGTAAGCCCACTGCAAGTAGTTCTGAAGAAATCCGGGCTTACCGTGGTTACCAATGACAAAGGAGAGGAAATATCCACTCGGGTACCAACATCCTGGCGGGTGTGTGCTGACTACCGCCGGCTTAATGCAGCAACAAAGAAGGACCACTTCTCCTTGCCGTTCATTGATCAAGTTCTGGAAAGACTAGCAGGCAAGGAGTTCTTCTGCTTTTTGGATGGGTATTCCGGGTACAACCAAGTGGCAATCGCTCCTGAAGATCAAGAGAAGACTACCTTCACTTGCCCGTTCGACACCTATGCCTTCATGAGGATGCCCTTAGGATTATGCAATGCACCTGCAACATTCCAAAGATGCATGCTAGCAGTTTTCGTCGAGATGGTCGGCAGTTTTCTCGAGGTGTTCATGGACGACTTCTCCGTCTATGGTGATAGTTTTGATTCTTGTCTTGAGCACCTAGACAGAGTGCTTCGAAAATGCAGTGAAGTCAATTTAGTGCTTTCATGGGAAAAGAGCCACTTTATGGTCACCGATGGCATTGTGCTAGGTCATGTCATTTCCAAACGTGGCATGGAAGTCGACCCGGCAAAGGTGAATGTTATTGCCAATCTGGAGCCACCTCAGTCAGTCAAGAATATAAGGTCATTCCTGGGGCATGTGGGATTTTACAGACGATTCATTAAGGACTTTAGCTGCATCGCCCGACCTTTGACTGAACTCTTATGTAAGGAGACATAATTTAACGTTGATGATCATGTGCTCCTTGCCTTCAATCATCTAAAGGAGCTTATCACTCAGGCTCCAATCCTACAGCCGCCGGACTGGTCTCTTCCCTTTGAGATCATGACTGATGCGTCAGACTTTGCAGTCGAGGCTGTTCTTGGACAGAGGAAAGAAAAGGCGCCCTATGCCATTCACTACGCCAGCAAAACATTAGATAAGGCGCAAAGAAATTACACCGTGACAGAGAAAGAGTTGCTGGCTGTGGTTTTCGCCCTCGAGAAGTTCAGATCCTATTTTCTTGGATCAAAAGTGACCATTTTTACAGACCACTCTGTTATCCGGTACCTGCAGCAGAAGAAGGATGCCAAGCCAAGACTAATTCGATGGATCCTTCTCCTCTAGGAATTTGACTTGGAAATTAAGGACAAGCCTGGAGTCCAGAATGTGGTAGCAGACCATCTCTCCAGAATTGGGTAGCAAGAGCCTCCTCTGAACAATGCACCCATCACAGAAACCTTTCCTGATGAATTAATTTTAGCAGTGGATTCTCTCCCTTGGTATGCTGATATAGTCAATTACCTCGCCTCGGGGGTAACACCATCGGATTGGACGAAGAATCAAAAGAACAAATTTATGTCGACCATCCGTTTCTACCAATGGGAGGATCCTCTTTTATTTTGGGAAGGAGCAGATTGCATTTGGCGCTGGTGCATTCCTCAGGAGGAGCATTATAGTGTCCTCGAGCATTGCCACTCGCTCGAATCTGGTGGACATCACTCTGGAGACCGTACGGTAGACAAGGTACTTCAATGCAGCTTCTGGTGGCCGACATTATTCAAGGATGCAGCAGAATTTGTCAAACGATGCATTGACTGTCAGAGATTGAAGGGTACACTAACTGTAAAAGATTCGATGCTCCTAAAAATCATTCAGATAGCAGATGTTTTCGATGCATGGGGCACTGATTTCATGGGACCTTTCCCTAACAGTCAAGGTTTTGAGCACATCCTTCTTTCCGTCGATTACGTGAGTCGTTGGGTTGAAGATATTCCTGCTCGAGCCGCCGACAGCCGAACAGTGTGTCAGTTCTTGAAGAAGAACATCATCTCGCGGTTTGGGATTTCGAAGGTTCTCATATCAGATGGGGGTAGCCATTTCATCAACAAAGAGGTCAAGAAACTAACGAAGGAGTACGACATCGACCATCGTGTCGCATCTCCTTACCATCCTCAGACCAATGGCATGGTCAAATTGTCGAACAGAGAAATTAAGACGATCTTGCAGATACTTGTACGGTCGGATAAAAAGAACTGGTCTCAACTCTTGGACTCAGTTCTCTGGGCTTACATAACCGCCTACAAGTCTCCCTTGGGCATGTCGCCCTATCGTCTTGTATATGGGAAGCCGTGCCATTTGCCTGTCGAATTAATTCACTAGTCTTTATGGGCAATTAACATGTGCAATTTGGACTCACGAAAAAGAGGTCAGAAAGAAAGGATGATCTGAACAGACTCTTGGAGTTCTGAGACTATGCATACGATAACACATTGATGTACACGGACAAGGTGAAACGCTGGCATGACCGGCACATCAGACGAAAGACCTTTGTAGTTGGACAGAAGGTGTGGCTATTTGATGCAAAGTTGCGGATATTCCTGGGCAAATTAAAGAGTAAGTGGACAGGGCCATTCCAACTTTGTGAAGTGCGTGACAATGGAAGCATTGCCATATCATAATTGTCTCTTGACGCACAACCATTCGTCGTCAACGGTCAACTCCTGAAGCCTTACCTCGAACGAGATACATTCTTGGCCGTTGTCGATTCGATCCAGCTTCTGCACCATGATGACATCTCCACAGCATCAGAAGATTCAGTCACTGCACCTCAAAAATTGTTCATTTGATTTTCTTCTTCTCTTCTTCTTTTCTCTTCTATTTTATCAAAAGGTGATGTCCCTTTTTATCTGTTTTCTATACTTAGGACGCACTTTGTCCTAAGTATAGGGGGACGTGCACCTCAAGTTCTTTTATTCTTTGATCCTCTCCATTGTCTCCTCTTCATGTCTATACTTAAGAGTATCTTACCCTAAGTATAGGGGGAGACATTCCGAGTATGATCTGTTTATTCCCACCCTTGACCCTCCCTGCTTTTTGTAAAGTCTGCTATACTTAGAATTACTTGATCCAAAGTATAGGGGGGACAGTCAACTGCTCATTCATTCATTTCTTATTCTTTCGACTTGTCTATACTCAGTACGAATTATGTCTTTGCTTTTCTCTTCGATCTATGAGGACATAACTCAAGCTAAGTATAGGGGTGTCGTATATACCATGTATATACTATAAGCCATAACTCATACTGTAAATAAAATACTGCCTCAAGTTAAAAGTAATGATAAAAGTATCACTATTACTATAATAAAAGATGACTGTGAGCTCCTCAGATTCTTACATACTGATTAATAAATCAGGAAAAAATAGCTTTGAAACTCTTGGTGAAAACTTTTCAAAAGGTTTGTAAAAAGTTTTCAACCTTTTTAAATATTTTTGATTGCAAAATTTATTTTCTTTGCGTGAAATAAAAATGTTGAAAAGCAGTTTGTAAATGATTGGAAAATGGTTGTAAAATTATTTTGAAAAAACCTATACTATGTGAAAAACTTCTACAAAATGATTTTCAAATGTGTGTACAGGTTTGTAAAAATATTTTGGACTATGGTTTTCAATATCTTTTTCAAACAATTTTCAAAATAAGGTTGAGGAGTATTGATGAATCTCGAATTCATCACTCTAAATCTCATCTATTAAGCTTAAATCCCTTAAAATCAACAGCATTTTAACATCTATTTTGTATAATTAGCATTCATGCATGATTTCATAAGAATTGCATTTTAGCATACAAATCTGCACAAAATAAGAAGCCAAAAATCCAAGCCAAAAGTGACCTGTAACTAGCCTAACTTCCTGGATTTTTAACTCATTCATGCTAACTCCGAATAACACAAAACCACCTCCACTGTGTACATATCACTAACAAGAATAAATTAAAAATACAAAAAAATAACTAACCCAAATAAGTAGACCAAAAATCCAAACCATAATTTCAGGATTTTCAGACTAAAACCCTCATATCTCCCTCATCCAGTGTCCTTCTTAATCCTACTCACTTTTGAACTAATGTACATTCAATTACCTTCAAAACAAGACCAAGTTCAAGTGAATCGGAGCTCATATGTGAAAGTTGGGTTTTGGGCCTCTTTTGTATATTGTGTATTTTAGCGGTTTTTGACCTATTATTTTATATACTTATTTAACCTATTAATAAAAATATAAAAAAATTAGATTAAGGTGCCTTTATTTATCTTTGAGTTTATCGTAATTTTTCGGTTTTTTTATCTAATCTAAAAATGACATAAAAATTACAAAACCCCAAAAGCAAGGTGTTCTATGTACATGGGATACCCCAAAAATATCAATTTGTGCAAATGATCGAAATTGGTTTTGATGTCTTCATAGAAGTTGTAGATCTCATTGAGGCGAGCAATTTTTGTGAAGAAACTTTTTTGATACAAGTCATTTATTATTTTTTATTGATTTTATAAAGTATTAATTTCCTGAATTATCAGGTGCTGACACGTGGCAGTACCTGGTGCCGCCACGTGTCAGCCATTTTTGAGATATTTATAAATCCGTTTTATAAAAAAAATTAAAAATTAAAAATAAATAAATAAAATAAAATATTTAAAGTCGCTCACGTGCGTCGCACGTGCCTCCATGGCACATGCTCCGCACGTGCGATCTCTCTCCCCTTGTGCCCGCCACGTGGCGCACGATTGGCCGTCCGATCTCGGCCGATCAGACGGCTGCTGGCCATCTTCTCCACATGCCTCCCTTTCCTCTTTTGCGTCAACCGCCCCGCCCCCGATTTCGCGGTCGCTCGCCGCGAATCTCGCTATATCCACCGGAGATCTCTCGCGCCGCCGCATCTCCCCTCGATCCCCAATCAAATCCTGGTCGACCACCCCTCGATATCCCCGTCAAATCCCCGATCGCTTTCCTTCTCCGACAGACCCTCCTCATCCTATAAATGACGCGTCGCCGCCTCAACTCCAGGCCATCCGCCGATCAATCGCAGAGCCCCCACCGGTAGTGACAACCGGAAACCACCTCGTCGGCGTGATCCGAGGGCTTCAACCCCTCGTCGCAGCTTCACCCCGAGCAGCTGTTCGCTCCGGTCACTCCCAACGCCATCGAGCCCTATCTCCGTTCAGGTACTCTCTCTCTATCTCTCTTTCTTTCTCTCTCTCTCTTCCGCCTCGAGTCATCCTCTCCACCGACTCCACCGCGTTACCGCACCGCCGGCCCACTCCACCGTCATCGACAACCATCGCTCCGAACATCCATCGCCATCGCCCAGTGCAACGCCACGACCTTGCCACAACCTTGACCACCAGGCTCCGCCTCTCCTCCATCGCCTTCGCTCCGCCAAGAGAGGCCGAGCTCCGCCGCCTCCGCCACGACAACACCAACTGCCAGCCTACACTCCACCAGTCACCGGAGGCCTTACGACCTGTCTCCTCATCTCCGCCTTCATCAGCCGGGCACGGAGCCCGAGACTCCCCACGCACATGCGGGGTACGTGCGTTGGGGGAGGACGACGTCGGCACTGCATCAACGACCCCACGGGTCATGTGCCTAGCACTTGACCGCGTGAGAAATTTGCAGAAGAACCCTCGACATCATCTATATTCGCGCCCCTTCCAAGGGTCACGTGCCTAACACGTGATCCCTTGGTCATTTTGCAGAAGATACCCCCCAGTTTAGGTAATTAATTTTAGGTCCCCCACTGCATATTTATATTTATTATATTGCATTTATAACCCTGTGTTTCTCCTCTATTTTGGACCTATTCTCTACATCATTTTATTTATTTAAAAATAACACTGTGTTCCTCATTTTATTCTCTACATTCGAACATATTGTGGATATTTTTATGATCAATGATTAATTAATAATCAATTATTCTGTGAAAAATTGCAAAGTTTACCCAGTTTGTGCTCTAAATTTTGTATGTGATTAATCGAAGCTTTAAAAATCCCTGAAAAATCACATATTGTAGAGATTATTTTGATTGACATTGTGCCCAAAAATCTTTGCATTTGCATGCATAAATTGCTCTGTAAAAATCATTTAGCACATTTCAGTATTTAATTTTTAATAGGTATTCAACCCGACATTTTCAATGTCTAGGATTTTTCTGAGATCTATCACCTAGTGATAGATCTTAGATAATTTTATATCTTGAAAATAAGTACGTTTAATATTTATTATAATTCAATATTGAAAATCATTTTGTTTGCATTTAAAAATCCATAAAAAAATTATATTGCATCCAAAAATTCCAAAAAAATTACAGTACATGCATTTCATCATATTTTACTTTGTGGCCAAATTTCATATTTTTCGGACATTGTTTGAACGTAATTCACATTTTAGTCCATAAAATAGACCAGATTTGCATATTGCACCCTCTATTGCATTGAAAATTCTAAAAAAAATTGCCTCGAAAACCGAACACTAACTTTGATAGACATCTCTCTAGGTTGTTCCTTTGCCTCCTTGTGGTCGACCTTGGGACTTGGCCAAGTAAAATAAACATAAAACCACACGATTAAAAATTGAACATAATACTTGTTGTTTTTTTCTTGACCGTTTCCGATTGCCGCCTACAACGCACGACACATTAATTTTAACATGAATGATAAAAACACATTTTTAAACTCGGCATTTTCGGATTCGTCAGATGGCGCCGTTGCCGGGGAGGCAAACGGCTTAGTGTTTTGTCTTGAAAATTTTTGTTCGGTTTTCCACATTCGGGTAGTCTGACCCCCGAATTTCGCATTGTAAATTACATTTGTTTTCCTGCAATTTATTTTCAGCACTTATTTTTCATATCTTTTTGAGTCACTCTCTTACATTTTCTCTCTTATTTTTCTTGCGAGGTACTTTGGACGTGGAGCGGTTTTTCAAAAACCGACGCAACTTCACCAACTTTTGCAAAAAAACCGCAATTAATTTAAGATCGAGTCGAGTCGTGAGAGAGCGTAGAGTCTAGGTTTTTAATTCCTGCAATTTCTAAATTCTTGTAATTATTTGCTTATTTACAGCGGTGTCCGTTTGGACTCTCGCGTGTGTAGAAAGACCTCTGACTTT
Source organism: Ottelia alismoides (assembly GCA_037367405.1). Taxonomy (NCBI): domain Eukaryota; kingdom Viridiplantae; phylum Streptophyta; class Magnoliopsida; order Alismatales; family Hydrocharitaceae; genus Ottelia; species Ottelia alismoides. The sequence goes on along the minus strand of JAZKJV010008657.1, from coordinate 629,897 downwards.
ATTCTGTAGTGTGTCGTGGCCTGTTTCACTCTCCGGTGAGGGTGGGGCCCGACTTGAGTTGAGATTAGGATAGACCTGCACATACGGCTCTTAGAGCATTTATATTTTTGCTTGTGCTCGTAGGATCTTAGGCCACACTGCACATTAACTGAGACGTACATAGATCATTCAACTTAGCCAAATTTAAATCAATTCTTCCCGCTAATAGAACTTTCTGCTTAGGTGCGGTTTTTCATTGGCTTGCATTTCATTTAGAATAATTTTTTTTAAATTCTGTCTAGCATCGCACATGGAGATTGCGAGGATTCACTGTAAGTCTTCTAACTGAGCATTCATCATAGTTTCTGCGTGCATCGGCTTTTCCCGAATCCCTCTCTCTTGTTTTATAACATAACTTTAAAGGAAATTGGGACTGGACGGTAGACGTGCATTTGTGCTCATCTAATTTTTCAGTGATCACCTCATTAAAATCAGGACTGCTAAATATAGCTGATCTTAAAGAACCCATAAAATCAAGAATTTCTGCGGGGGAGCAACCCCGACCTTGGATGTTCTATTTTTCTAAGTGAGTGAGAGATGACACTTAAGTCTAGAGCCCAAATCCGAAACTTCATCTCGCTAACAAGATTGTATTTTCACCATTTAAAATTGATAAGATAATTGGTCGAACTCTTACGACCTTCACTGTGTGAGTTGGTGAAACAAAATTTTGTATTGTGTTTGATCTGTGCGTAAAACTTAATACCTCATTAGTACTTAGATCAACATCCATACACCTCTTGATAATCTCTTGAATTCGAGAATGGAAAATTGTGGTAATTTTTGTTCGGACTCAGCGAACCCTTTTCTGACCACCAGAAACTTTCCAGTCTTAAATACTCTGAGCCACTCTTACTCAGAACCACCTTGGTTTCAGGGACACCTTCCCCTGGAACCCTCATCTTATAACTCTCTTCACACTATTGACTCCTATTTTTCACAATTTGAAGGTGAAAAGAAGAACTCACAAAAAATGCCTCCAAAGAAGACCAATCCTGAAGATGACCTCAATGAAGATCCGATGCAAATGATTCTCGCAAGGCTAGCTGCATCTGAGCAGCAGCAAAATTTGATGAGGGAACAATTAGAAAGAATGAATGCATAGGAAGAACCACCAATGGAGGCTGCATATAATCCCGGGCAATATCGAGTCATAAATTACATGCAGCCACCTCAGCCTGAGGTTCACCATGAACTGAAGCCACACTTCATGAATCAATTACCACAATTTCATGGTAATTCGGATGAAGAACCTTATGAATTCTTGCGTGATTTGGAGCTAGTATGTTCTAATCAGAGGCACCCACAAGTCAGCCAAGATTACATTCGTCTCACTGCATTACCTTTCGCCTTGAAGGGTAAGGCAGATTACTAGGTGAAAAATTTGGGAGTGACGGTGACCACCTATGATAGGTTCAAGAACCTATTCTTGAAAAAATTCTACCCCTTGAGTCGAACCAATCAAATGAGGACTCGCATCACTAGCTTCTCTCAGATGCCAAATGAACCACTTTGTGATGCATGGGATAGATTTAAAGATCTACTGCAAAAATGTCCCTGCCATGACCTAGACAATAACATCCTGGTCTAATCCCTCTACTCTGGCCTTAACCACGGGACTCAGGGTCTAGTCAACGCTGCCAGTGGAGGAAACTACACATCCCGAGGAGCTGATACCCTCTGGAAAATACTGGAGCAAATGGTGGAGACTAGCCGTTCTCAAATTGCTAGTAGAGATTACACAGATTCACTGAACACCTATCAAACCAAAGGAGGGAAACAGCAATAGAAGAGGACTTGCTTCCCAACATGTACATCATCACAGATAAATTAACAGGTGTGGATCACATTAATAAAAGGGTGAACGACATCGACAACCGGCTCTCCCAGTTTCCAAAGCAAATGGAGGAACTCACTGAGAAGGTATCCAAGATAGGGATGCCTACTGCACCTACGGACCCAATTTATCATGTGCATCATGTCCAAGAGCAGCCAGGCTCTGGACAACCGCAACTGTGGACTCAGGACCAATCCTATGCCCAACCTTCCCATCAGTCACCTCCTCCAGCCGAGACAGTCATAGAAGCCCCTCCTCTGACATTCGAGATAAACGACATCTGGTACACACAGGATAATACCCGACAGGGTAATCCGGGGGACCGTCAGCAATATCAGCATCCACCCACCTTCTACAATGCCGCATTTCCCACCGCTCCACAACACAATCAGCCCTCGAGGCAGCAACAACCACACGACCGTCAAAACCAACCTCAACAACATCGTCAACAGTATCAAGCTCCAAATCAATCTTCTCGATCATCCAAACCTCCAGAAGACCCGGTTGATATCCAGAAACAAATGCTGGAGGAAATTCGCAGCTTTCGGAATGAACTGTACGATCTACGGGTAGATGTTAATTGTCTATCCCGTTGGAAGGAAGAACAGACAGCCCCAGTCACAGCCATTCCCGCCCAAGTTCAAGCTAACCCCAATAGCTTGAACAAATCTCAATCATCTAACTACAATAATCAGGTATATTACTCAGATTTTTCCACATCTGAACACGAGATCCTTTCGTTTGATAATATCAATGCCATGTCCCTCAGGAGCGGAAGGACCGTGGTCGTACTTGACTGGGCAAAGGAAGCTGACCATCATGACTCGGAAGATCAACCGGAGGATGCTTCTGAGGATGAAGACAAAGGATGCCCGAGGATTTCAGCTCAAAATAAGGGAAAAACATCTATGGAGACCACAGAGGACCTTGAACCTTTAGTTGCTGCAAAAATACCTTTGTCACCATTTCAACAGCATGATTATTATCCAAAACATTATGATTGTAATAAAAACTCCAAATCCAATAAAGATGCTCTTATTTATGATTCTGGATCTCTTTCTCCTGTCTCAAATGCTTTCATTCCTTTCCCCCATGCTCTTAAGAAAGGAAGACAAAAGAAAACTATCCAGAGTGACCCAGTGATGGAAAAAATCTGTCAACAAAACATCACAGTGAAGGTACGCTTTAATCAATATGTGGAAAGTAACCCTGCATTTCAGAAATATTTGAAAATGAAATGTACCCCCACCCGGACTCGTACAAAGAAAACAAATCAGTTTGTGGAGACCCATGTTCTGACAGTGGCCACTACCAAATGCGTCAGAAACCAGCATTTACCAAGAAAGAAAAGAGATCTGGGAGCTCATTATGTGGAAAGCCACATTAGCGGTATCGCATTCGCACGCACACTTCTCGACAATGGTTCTTCCATCAATCTTCTTCCCTTAGCCTTATATTACCGATTGGAGTTAGGACCTCTATAGAAATCACTATCTTTACTCCAATTCGCTGACAAATCTACTAAAAGACCTAAGGGAGAAGTGAAAAATGTTATCATTATGGTCGAGGGTACGGAATACAAAGTGGACTTCACTGTCCTTGACATGGAGACCCCGAACCATTGGAAAGAGTCGCAAATCATTTTGGGAAGACCATTCTTAAGAACAGCCAAGGCTGTATTCGATTACAACACTGGAATGATGAAATTCCGCTCCCTAGATGGAGAAGTGGATCTGGAAATGAGACAAACAAAATGGCAAAGACCCGATTCCGAATCCACCACTGAAGATGCCGAAACATCCGAGTGTAATCTGATCAGCACTACCGGACCTTGGGACCAACTGCCAGATCTTCACATGGATACCATCACATCAGAAGAAGAAACAATGTGCCATACAGTATGTGAGCTATTGCCAGACAAATCTAAACCTGGATGTGTATAATCTTGATGACACAGAAATCCTTTCGGATTGGTCCATCCCATCTTCCTCGGAAAAAATCGATTACGAGTCGGACGCAGCTTTGGCCGAATTACCGCACTACTTTTGCGATCCGACTCACTTTCCTTCAAGATCAGTGGCTAGCATATCACAGAATGATCCACCACCAACAATCACTGAACCAGACTTAAAAGATATTTAGCCAGATTTGATTGATGATGTAGATCTGCCAGAGCTGAAACCCCTCCCTCCCACATTGAAGTATGCATTTCTCAAAGGACCCAAAAACAAATTCCCTGTGATCATTAGTTCATCATTGACATTAGAACAAGAATCCAGACTACTAGAAGTCCTTGAGTGAAATCGAAAAGCCATCGGTTGGACGATGTTGGATCTCGTAGGAATCAACCCCGCTCTCTGCTCGCACCAAATTTATGTTGAGGATAACGCAAGGCCTTCCCGTGAATTTCAGAGAAGATTAAACCCCAATCTTCGAGAAGTGGTTAAGAAAGAAATCGAGAAATGGTGCAAAGCATGCTTTATATACCCCATTTCAGACTCCAAGTGGGTGGCCCCCCTTCATGTCGTTCCGAAGAAGTCGGGAATCCAGATGGTCACCAATGAGAAGGGGGTAGAGATCGCGACCCGAGTACCCACGTCGTGGTGCGTCTGTGTCGATTACAGGCGCCTGAATGCTGTGACCAAGAAAGATTACTTTCCACTGCCATTTATGATCAAATCTTGGAGAGACTTGTAGGGAAAGCATTCTTCTGTTTTCTTGATGGGTACTCTGGCTACAAACAAGTAGCTATCGCTCCCGAGGATCAGGAAAAAAACCACATTTACATGTCCCTTCGGTACCTACGCATTCAACCGCATGCCATTCGGGCTTTGTAATGCCCCAGGAACATTTCAGCGGTGCATGATTGCCGTATTTGCCGAAATGGTGGGTGATTTCCTGGAAGTCTTCATGGACGACTTCTCGGTCCATGGCGATTCATTTGATACATGTTTAGCACATTTGGATCGAGTCCTCAAGAGATGTAGGGAGGTTAATTTGGTACTTTCTTGGGAGAAGAGTCACTTTATGGTGACTGAGGGTATCGTGTTGGGGCATGTCATCTCCAAAAAGGGAATGGAGGTCGACCCTACCAAGGTGGATGTGATCAAGAAACTTGAGCCACCAACCAACGTCAAGTCAGTGCGGTCTTTTCTAGGGCATGTTGGATTTTATCGAAGGTTTATCCCTGACTTTTCAAAGATCGCCCTCCCACTGACTGAACTCTTAGGAAAACACACCGAGTTTATTGTAAATCACAAATGTCTTGAAGCCTTTGAGCTCCTCAAAAAGAAAATATGTGAATCGCCAATATTACAAGCTCCCGATTGGTCTCTTCCCTTTAAGATCATGACTGATGCATCGGATTTCGCTGTCGGAGCTGTGCTTGGACAAAGACGGGATGGAATCCCTTATGCGATTCACTACGTGAGCAAAGTATTGGATCCTGCACAGAAAAATTATACAGTGACTGAAAAGGAAATGCTCGTGGTTGTTTGGGCTCTTGAAAAATTCAGATCATATATATTGGGCTCCAAGGTGACAATTTTCACTGATTATACGGCAATTAGATACCTCATGGATAAGAAAGATGCCAAGGCACGACTTTTGAGGTGGATCTTGTTAATCCAGGAATTTAATTTGGAGATCACAGATAAACCTGGAATAAAGAATGTTGTCGCTGACCACCTTTCCCGAATTGAGAAAAATGATTATCCTGACTCTGGACCTATTAAGGAGACTTTTCCAGACGAATCTGTTTGTGCTATTGATTCAACCCCATGGTATTCCAACATTGTGAACTATCTTGTCTCCAAGAAGGTTCCCTTTGGTTGGACCAAGAGAATGATTGATAAACTGAAGTCGGATTCAAGAAAATACCATTGGGACGATCCTTTCCTTTTTTATGAAGGAGCGGATTATGTTTGGAGAAGATGTATTCCTCAGGAAGAATACCAGAGTGTCCTCACATATTGTCATACTCTCGATGCTAGAGGGCACCATTCGGGAAAGAGAACCTCACACAAGGTACTCCAATGTGGATTTTACTGGCAGACCTTATTTCGTGATGCTAATGAATTTGTACAGTCTTGCCCGATTTGTCAAATGATGGGAGGGACCGTTGGTTATAGAGACGAAATGCCCATGCAACCAATGATTATCTGTGATGTTTTTGATGCACGGGGGATTGATTTTATGGGTCCCTTTCCAAATAACAATGGATTTGAGTACATCTTGTTAGCAGTTGATTATTTGTCTAGATGGGTAGAGGCTATTCCAACCCGAACTGCAGACAGCAAAACCGTCTGTAAGTTTATCAAGGATATTATCATTGCAAGGTTCGGGATACCAAAAGTTTTGATTTCTGATGGAGGTAGCCACTTTGTGAATAGGGAAATGAGATCTTTGGCTAATGAGTACAAATTTGAACATAGAATAGGCAATCCTTATCATCCACAATCTAATGACATGGTAGAGGTTTCTAATAGAGAGGTGAAGAGTATACTTCAAAAGTTGGTTCGTCCAGATAGGAAGGATTGGTCAAAACTATTGGATCAAGTTCTTTGGGCCTATAGGACAGCATATAAAACACCACTCGGTACTTCACCTTTTAGGATGATCTATGGCAAGCCATGCCATCTACCTGCAGAACTGATTCACAAATCTGAATGGGCGATCAAACAGCTGAATTGGAGTTGTCACCTTGGGAAATTATGTCGAGACTTAAATCTGAATGAGCTAATTGAAATCCGAAACCGAGCATATGACAACAGTGTGATTTATAAGAACAAGGTCAAGAAATGGCATGATAGACACATTCGAGACAAAACCTTTGTCCCTGGGCAGAAAGTATGGTTGTTCAATGCTCGGTTAAAGATTTTTCATGGGAAACTGAAATCAAAATGGACGGATCCCTATGTTGTCATCGATGTGCATACCAATGGAAGTGTGGACATTGCAGAACTCAAAGATGATGCACAACCTTTCTCGGTGAATGGACAATTACTGAAGCCATATATAGAATCATCCAAAGAACATATAGTGCAAGTTGAAGTCATCTACTTCACGCAGAGCGATGACATTGATGATGTATCAGATCAGTCCCACCCTCCCTCCCGACCACATCAGTCTCCTTGTACAACTTCTTCCTCTACTTAGGCCAAGGCTTAAGTATATGGGGGGACCGATGCCATTTGTATATACCATTTCCCTTATCACAATCCTATCTCTCGATGACTCCATATCCATCCTTCTTCTATACTTAGGCTGACCAAAGCCTAAGTATAGGGGGACCAGACAATCACCTGTATAAACTCTCCTAATTTACATATCATGACCACCTCTTCTTGCGCTCTTCTTCTATACTTAGACTATTCACAGTCTAAGTATAGGGGGGCGAACCATTGTATAATTTTACTCTCTTATGCTTATCCCGAGCTATGTCTTCATTACGCTTCTTGTGCTCTGAGGACACAGCACTCGCTAAGTATAGGGGGGTCTGTATATATACTATGCATATATTTTAGCCATACCTCGTACTTGCGCGTAAGTCTATATGTATTTACGGGGTGGGTATTAATTCAATAATAATAAAAAAAGAGTTTTGCTACTAACACTGACTATGCCCAAAATTTTTGAAAAAAATGGCTTCTAATTTATTTTTACATAAAAAAATATATATGTGTCTGCATTCCACACACCTGCATCCAGTATCGCATTCATTTGCATTTGTGAAAAGTCATTGGGTTCTGAACCGAGTTATGAGCCGAAACTGAGAGTGGTCTGGACTTAACCTTAATCAACCTTTCAGAGGAACTTCACCGAGAAATAGGATTTTAGAGTCTTCAGGTTTGTGACTTAATTCTTTGAGTTCCACATAACAATGCACAGAGTTTGACTCTTAGTGTTTAATCAGGTCTCTTCATTCTGGGTACAACTCTGGAATAAGGAATTAATTTGTACTCTCGCACTATGCACTTAGCTCAACTCAAACTGGATGTTGGAAGACTGTGTAAGTTTCTTTTCTGATAGCGTGGAAATCTAAAGACCGAAGTACGGGTTGAAATAAAGCTTCGGAAAAGGGATGGACGGCTGGGCACAATTTTTTCTAAGACCCCAAAAAATGTACGGAAACAAAAAGATTCTATATCTGTAGGGGCAAAACAAGATCCAAGCAGAACCACCAAAAATTCCAAATACAAAGAAGCATTTTACCAAATAAATATCTGACCAAAAGGTCCAAGCTTCAAGAAACCTACAGATCTTGGTAGAGACTCAGCTACACTGGCCATCTTCACAAGGAGAGGTGACTACACTGGCCACCCTCCAGTTCTTTTCTCATTCTTCTAACTCCCACCCCCCCCCCCCCCAATTCGATTGTGAACACAACGCGACAGACCTTAGAAGGATATACCTGACTCCCCGAGGACGAGTTATTGGAGAGGAGGTTTGCGCGGTAATCCGCCATTCTGGGTGGGAAGAGCTAAAACCTTTCACACAAAAGAGTCGGTTATTCAATGTTCATAGGGTATGCTTTGGGAAGAGGACTGATCTAAGATGACTTCTGAGCCGAAACTGTAAGCAATGATGTGTAGAACTTAAGGGCTGTTGATTTTAAAATTCTAAGTCTCACAGAAGTTCCGACACACAAATAATCCAAAGGTTGAGTTTAGGTTCACTTTTACCTTCAGCTCATGGTCTTGGTATGGAACCCAATCTCATTTCACTTCATGGCATTTCTTTTTAATGCTCAGGGACGAGCATGCTTTAAGTATAGGGGGATGATGAATCTCGAATTCATCACTCTAAATCTCATCTATTAAGCTCAAATCCCTTAAAATCAACAGCATTTTAACATCTATTTTACATAATTAGCATTCATGCATGATTTCATAAGAATTGCATTTTAGCATACAAATCTGCACAAAATAAGAAGCCAAAAATCCAAGCCAAAAGTGACATGTAACTAGCCTAACTTCCCGGATTTTTAACTCATTCATGCTAACTCCGAATAACACAAAACGACTCCACTGTGTACATATCACTAACAAGAATAAATTAAAAATACAAAAAAATAACTAACCCAAATAAGTAGACCAAAAACCCAAACCCTAATTTCAGGATTTTCGGACTAAAACCCTCATATCTCCCTCATCCAGTGTCCGTTTTAATCCTACTTACTTTTGAACTAATGTACATTCAATTACCTTCAAAACAAGACCAAGTTCAAGTGAATCGGAGCTCATATGTGAAAGTTGGGTTTTGGGCCTCTTTTGTATATTGTGTATTTTAGCGGTTTTTGACCTATTATTTTATATACTTATTTAACCTGTTAATAAAAATATAAAAAATTAGATTAAGGTGTCTTTATTTATCTTTGAGTTTATCGTAATTTTTCAGTTTTTTTATCTAATCTAAAAAATGACATAAAAATTACAAAACCCCAAAAGCAAGGTGTTCTATGTACATAGGATACCCCAAAAATATCACTTTGTGCAAATGATCGAATTTGGTTTTGATGTCTTCATTTGTAGATCTCATCGAGGCGAGCAATCTTCTTGAAGAAACTTTTTTGATACAAGGTCATTTACTATTTTTTATTGATTTTATAAAGTATTTATTTCCTGAATTATCTGGTGCTGACACGTGGCAGCACCTGGTGTCGCCACGTGTCAGCCATTTTTGAGATATTTATAAATCCGTTTTATAAAAAAACAAAAATAAAAAAAAATAAAATAAAATATTTAAAGTCGCTCACGTGCGTCGCACGTGCCTCCATGGCACGTGCTCCGCACGTGCGCTCTCTCTCCCCTTGTGCCCGCCACGTGGCGCACGATTGACCATCCGATCTCGGCCGATCGGACGGCCGCTGGCCATCTTCTCCATGTGCCTCCCTTTCCTCTTTTGCGTCAACTGCCCCGCCCCCGATTTCGCGGTCGCTCGCCGCGAATCTCGCTATCTCCACCGGATATCTCTCGCGCCGCCGCATCTCCCCTCGATCCCCAATCAAATCCCGGTCGACCACCCCTCGAAATCCCCATCAAATCCCCGATCGCTTTCCTTCTCCGGCAGACCCTCCTCATCCTATAAATGACGCGTCGCCGCCTCAACTCCAGGCCATCCGCCGATCAATCGCAGAGCCCCCACCGGTAGTGACAACCGGAAACCACCTCGTCGGCGTGATCCGAGGGCTTCAACCCCTCGTTGCAGCTCCACCCCGAGCAGCTGCTCGCTTCGGTCACTCCCAACGCCGTCGAGCCCTATCTCCGTTCAGGTACTCTCTCTCTATCTATCTCTTTCTTTCTCTCTCTCTCTCTCTTCTGCCTCGAGTCATCCTCTCCACCGACTCCACCGCGTTACCGCATCGCCGGCCCACTCCACCGTCATCGACAACCATCGCTCCGAACATCCATCGCCATCGCCCAGCGCAACGCCACGACCTCGCCACAACCTTAACCACCAGGCTCCGCCTCTCCTCCGTCGCCTTCGCTCCGCCAAGAGAGGCCGAGCTCCGCCGCCTCCGCCACGACAACGCCAACCGCCAGCCGACACTCCACCAGTCACCGGAGGCCTTACGGCCTACCTCCTCATCTCCGCCTTCATCAGCCGGGCACGGAGCCCGAGACTCCCCACACACGTGCGGGGTAGGTGCGTCGGGGGAGGACGACGTCAGCACTGCGTCAGCGACCCCACGGGTCACGTGCCTAGCACATGACCACGTGAGAAATTTGCAGAAGACCCCTCGGCATCATCTATATTTGCTCCCCTTCCAAGGGTCACGTGCCTAGAACATGAACCCTTGGTAATTTTGCAGAAGATACCCCCCAGTTTAGGTAATTAATTTTAGGTCCCCCACTGCATATTTATATTTATTATATTGTATTTATAACCCTGTGTTTCCCCTCTATTTTGGACCTATTCTCTACATCATTTTATTTATTTAAAAATAACACTGTGTTCCTCATTTTATTCTCTACATTCGAACATATTGTGGATATTTTTATGATCAATGATTAATTAATAATCAATTATTCTGTGAAAAATTGCAAAGTTTACCCAGTTTGTGCTCTAAATTTTGTATGTGACTAACCGAAGCTTTAAAAATCCTGAAAAATCACATATTGTAGAGATTATTTTGATTGACATTGTGCCCAAAAATCTTTGCATTTGCATGCATAAATTGCTCTGTAAAAATCATTTAGCACATTTCAGTATTTAATTTTTAATAGGTATTCAACCCCACATTTTCGAGGTCTAAGATTTTTCTGAGATCCATCACTTAGTGATAGATCTTATATAATTTTATATCTTGAAAATAAGTAGGTTTAATATTTATTATAATTAAATGTTGAAAATCATTTTGTTTGCATTTAAAAATCCATAAAAAAATTTATATTGCATCCAAAAATTCCAAAAAAATTACAGTACACACTTTTAATCACATTTTACTTTGTGGCCAAATTTCAATTTTTCGGACATTGTTTGAACGTAATTCACATTTTAGTCCATAAAATAGGCCGGATTTGCATATTGCACCCTCTATTGCATTGAAAATTCTAAAAAAATCGCCTCGAAAACCGAACTCTAACTTTGATAGACATCTCTCTAGGTTGTTCCTTTACCTCCTTGTGATCGACCTTGGGACTTGCCCAAGTAAAATAAACATAAAACCACACGATTAAAAATTGAACATAATACTTGTGGTTATTTCTTGACCGTTTCCGATTGCCGCCTACAACGCACGACACATTAATTTTAACACGAACGATAAAAACACATTTTTAAACTCGGCATTTTCGGATTCGTCAAGTATACATAGAAATCTCTCATGCAAAAACAAGCAACAATTCCAAATAAAAATTATAAGAGCCCAAATAAGTTTCTGCTCTTTGTATATACTGATTAATAAATAAGGTTAAATTGTTTTGCAAAATGATTTGAAAAATGGTGTGAACTGTTTGGAAAACTTTTCGTGAAACGATTTCAACCTTTGTAAAAATATTTTGATTGCAAAAATTCTTTTATTTGTGTGAAATAAAGGATTTGAAAACCTATTTGCAAAAGATTTTGAAAATGATTGTAAAAATATTTTTAAGATGTATATAGTGTTTGCAAAATCTTTGCAAACTGGCTTTCAAATGTTTGTAAATACTTGCAAAAACTACTTTGTACTATAGTTTTCAAAATGATTTTTAAATAAAATTTGAAGCATAAAAGCATCATAATAAATAAAATACATGCAAAGTAAAATACATACAATTCTTTATCAATTGTATATAAACCTAAATAAATCACTTTGTTAAAGCCTGTAAATGCTTTAAAATTCTCTATGTCTTGTAAAATAAAGCGGCGTGCCCATGTAAATAGTTGTACATATTCTATATTTTCGATGCCAAAATTCTTTTATTTGTAAACTCTTTGTACAAATTTTCTCTTTGATTTAAATTCTTTGAAAAATTGCATTATTTTTTGCATATTTGTAAATAGCATCTGCATAGCATTCATATTATTTTCTTGAGCTTGATGATTGAACTAGTCCAATAAAGTCAAAGATTGGAGCTTGGTGGGACCTTACCGCACTTAACTGCACAGAAACCTTATGGGAACTAGGTTTAAGGTACTTCAGGTCTATTCAGGCTTTAATTCTTTGAGAAATCAGGGCCGGGTTTAAGTCACCTCAACTGACTAAGTAGAACTCTTCGAGACACACGCATGACTCTTGTCGGCCGTGACCTAACTTGGACATTGCACCTTTCACTTGGCTCAACTCAGTTGGAATGGTGAGGGGGTTGGATTTGCCAGTCTGAGACGCACACGGGTGGAAACATTCGTCCTCGTCTAGGGAGGGAAGTGCACACCAACCTGGTCCGGTTTCAATGAAGTCAATGACATGAGAGTGCGGGTTGCAATAAAGTATCAAACGAGGGATAGTCTTCTGGCTCAAGAGGAAAAAGTCCTTATGTAAATGCTGCTGTAAATAGTATGTTGAAAAAAAACAGAACTCCAAAAAATGGACAGACTTGAAAATAGAAATAAAAGTGCCTGCCGGAGTTTGTGTATATGTTGTATAGAAAATAAGCAAGCTTGAGCATCAAAGTTATACCATGTGAGCCTGCAGCTGGATGACTTGACTACACTGGTCTTGCATCCCAGGATAGGTAGCTACACTGGCTACCATCCATTCTCTTCTTCACCATCCTCCTCTTGAGTTGGATGCCACTTGAACTTAGAAGGGAATACCCCGCTCCTCGACGGTAGAGGGCTGGATTGGGGAATCATTGGGTTGTCGTTCTGGAGAAGTCAGTTCCTTTGTCATTTTGGCTGGGGAGAGCCACCATCACTTACACTGTACAAGTCAGCTTCATAGTCATAAGGGTTTGCGTATGACGTAGGCTAGTTCTGACCTAGCTATTGAGGTGGTTTGAACCGAGTCCTGTGACTCTCGAAGGCTGTTGGATTCTAAATTTGGTTCCCAACCAGGTTTCACACACTTTCACATCAAGGTTTGACCGAGCTCCGAACTCTGATTTTGTGAGAACAAGATATTGCACTGAAAGCTATCCTATTCACTCTATCTCTTTAATTTCCTTTTTCGTTTCCATTCTTTTATTCTTTATTATTTTTCTTCTTATTGCATAAGTATTTGCTAGGGACTAGCAAAGGCAAGTATAAGGGGGTGATGAATCTCCATTTCATCACCTTTATTCTATCATTTTGGCCTCAAAACCCCAGCAAATGCATGTAAATAACATCAATTTATACATATTAGCATTCATTATTTATTGTATTTATTGTACATAAAATAAGGTTTTTAATGCCAAAATTATAGAATAAAGAGAAGAAAAGAAAATTGAATAAAATATTGCAAATATTTTATGACCCTGACCCCTAGACCAAGTCTAGAATGGAATGGGTCGACAAGGAATAAAGTAGGGGGAGGTAAGGGCCAATAATACAATAGATACCTCAATTATTTAATCATTCATTTATGCATTTTGACACCCATTTTATATTTAATTATCTATTCATCAAATAAAAATATTTTGTACATGAAAGTTGTAGATAAAAATGTAAATAAAAATGCAAAATTAAGTTTGTGCAAAAACAATATACAGTGTACATTGTATGCACAGAATAAAAAGCCAGAATCTCAACATCACAGACCCATATCTTGCAAATAAAAACTCAAAATCCACCAAACTCACCTTTAATTGTATATAGCTTTTCAAGAACTATTTAATAAAACTGGTTTCATAATTTTCGGAGATCATCTGTGAAAGTTAGGTTTTGGGCCTCTATTGTGCATAATACCGATTAAAATATTCAGTTTATTCATTACCTATTATTTTTACAAATTCATATTTTTCTAAATTTATATACGTTATTTATAACAGATGTGTACAGTGAAACTAGAATTAAACCAAGAAGAAATGTACAAATAAAATAAATCTATCTCAAAACATAGGCAAAACACATATACCTATACCTATGCACAACACATCCCTATTTAGTTAAAAATGCAAATAAACTCATAAAAATCAAATAAAAATATATTTGCACTCATAAAAATAAGTTATAATTATATAAAATAATAAAATAAAATATACAAATAAAAATAAATTATACAAAATACATGTAAATACACTTATAAATACATCATTAAAATAAATTCATAATAAAATTTATCAAAAAAATAAATAAAAATCATAAATAAATACTACATTATTTAATAAACATTTTTTATGTTATAAGAAAATTCTAATAAAATCATTTATTATGTTAAATAAATTATTTTCAAATAAAACCTCTGTTTTGTCCCGTAGTGTCCTACGTGGACCAATCAGGGGCAGCGGACCGTTGACCTCCGGTCAACTGTCCCATCCGCGTCTTCGCCCGTCAAATCCGTCTGCGAGCCCATCTTCTCCCTTTTTTTGCGGACATCTCATCCATCGATCTAGCTCGCTTCCTTCGGAAGAAATCTTCCCTAATGATCACTGATGCCCGCCGATATCTTAGATCAATGATTTGCTCACCAGATTCATCCACAGACCCCGGCCAATAAGGGCACCCGCGATGTCTATAAATAAAGAGCCCCGACCTCCTTCTCAAATTTGGCCAATCTCCATCCACCCAAAAGCCTTGAATTCGTTCCTGGGAGGTTCCTTGTGACAGGAGGAGCATTTCAGCAACGTGAATCGGCCAGAAGAGGGGTAATTTTGTCGCGGCGGAGCTCCGATGCCCGTCCTGCTCCCTGGAGGCCCCCAGGTATAAGAGTTGTTCTTCCTTGCTTTTTAAGTAGATTTTAGTTCCAGCATTTCATTCCCGTTCTTAGTTTAGCTTCTAGATCAGTAGAGTAGCGTAAAATAGCTAAATCGAAGTTCGTCGGAGCGTCGCTTCGTGATACCCACTGTTTCCGATCACCATTTTCACCTCACTTCGTTCCCCATCATTTTCTCCATCTTTCGACCGTATTTGTTCAACCAAGGACCCCCAATCCTTGCGAATCGGAGCTCCTTGTCTGCCTATCGTCGGAGCTCCTCCGCCTCACCCCATCTTGCACCCAAGCTTCAAAACCCAGGGTCGAGGAGATAGCCCTCGTCCCCCTGGTTCTTCCTATGCAGGTTACACGAAGCAACGAGGCCCTTTGGACTCGATTCGATCCAGGAAGAGGCTCCTGGAGGTCCCGACCTTCATCGACCTCGCTTGGGCTCCTTGGACCTCCAGGAGCCATGCCAAGACCACCGGAAGCTGCAGGACGCCTCCAGCTACGATCAGAACATCTCAGACGCAAGGGGGAAGCTTGGATGAGCCCATGGTTCAAGATCGAAGCTCGCTCAGTGCGAGTTCTTCCCGTGTTCTTCCAGACACCTTCATCGCCGTCCGATCAGGAGGAGCGCCCCCAGATTGAACGAGAGTCGTCGGATGAAGCCCAACCATCACCGTCCGATCCGCGAGGCGGATCTAATCAGAAGCCTTCATCTGCGAACCAGTACCAGCCGTCAGATGTGCGAAGCGTGGTAAGTGAAATCACCTCCGTCGTCCGTCCACGCCAACTTAAGGGGTAAATTTCACATATGACCCCCGCATTTTTGTATTTAATTTTCAATATTGTAAATAAAATAGCAAGTGTAAATAAAGTTGTAATTTTTGCTGAAAGGACCATGAACTTTATAGAATTACAAATAGGTCCTCCCGCGCCTCACGTGCGGTCCCACGTGAGGCGCGTGAAAATTGCAAGTAAACCCTGGCGATTTTTGTAAATTGTAATTTAGTTCCAAAAATTAAAATTAATATTTATTTCTGTAGGTATTTTAGCACAGTGCCCCCTGGGATTTATTTTATTTGCAAAAATTCCCCTGCCAAGCCTTGTATTTTTGTATGCTTTGTCTATTTATTCCATGCATTTATAAAACCTCAAAATTTCCTTAAAAATTAATGGAAGCTTCTGTTTAGTTGTGCATTCATGCCATATTTTTGCATTGCATTTATTTTGCTTTTTATTATTTATTAAAAATAAAAAACAGGCATTTTAGCTACTGTCTATTTTAGAAAATACTAAAAAAATATTAAAACACCTTGAAAAATCTCAAAAAAATTTACTACTGTCTATTTTATTGTAACTTAATGTCAATCCAAAAATCACTAAAAAATTTAAAACAAAAACCTTAAAACTTTTCTATTTTTAATTTCCATTTCAATCCTAGTATATAATTATACCCTGATTTAGGGTATTTTTGACTTTAAAAATATATAAAAATTAGCAAAAATTGCTAAAAAATCACAAAATCAGTAAAAAATTTAAAACCCAAAAATATTTCAATTTATAAATTTTAACTATTTTATTATTATTTATATCTATATTAGTCTATTTTGTATATATACTCTTATATATCTATATTAAATATTTTAAAATAAAAAAGGAATATAAAAATATAAAAATAGAAAATTTAAAACAAAATACAAAAATAAAAAAATGAAAATAAAAACCCCACACAAAAGACCTATAAACAAAGACTTCACAATCAAAATTTTGTGCTTCATAGCCCAATCTACCTAGTTTGCTCTGTATGTTCGACACTCTACATACTTGCACCTTTACACACATTATATAAAGTTAAATAAAATAAATTTTAACTCCACATTTATTTTCAT
This sequence comes from Ottelia alismoides, assembly GCA_037367405.1. Taxonomy (NCBI): domain Eukaryota; kingdom Viridiplantae; phylum Streptophyta; class Magnoliopsida; order Alismatales; family Hydrocharitaceae; genus Ottelia; species Ottelia alismoides. The sequence goes on along the minus strand of JAZKJV010008657.1, from coordinate 612,871 downwards.
TGCTTAATCATTGATTGTTGATTAATTGAGATTTTTCGTGGGTCGCGACATCGATTGTGTCTATACCCTGTGTGAGACAGAGTTTGTCCTACGCAAAAATCTCGATTATCAAATGGCGGCATTGTCGGGGAGCAACTGTGCATAGCTTGATTTTGTGTGATTGTGACTTCTTTGTCTGCTTTGTGTATATTTTCTGCTTTATTTATTTTATCTTTTATTTGATATTATTGTGACTTCTCTATTCACCCTCTCTTTTTTGACTTTGTTGCGAGGTACCCTCAAGCGAGGGAGACTCTTTACTCGAAGCGCCTACGCACCAATGTGAAGCTACAGTCTGACCAAGACCTAGAGGAGGCTTGGAGATATTTTTGAAGACAGGGATTCTTGGGCATTTATTTTATTGTTTTTATTTTTGTAATTAAGTCAGATAGAGTGCATTTAATTTGTAATATACAAGACTCTCCAAGAAACTTCACACTTCATGAGATTCAATGCCCGAGGGATTGTTCCGTTGGGGGCCTTGTCGGCTTTTTCACGATTTTTCCTTGCATTTTTTATTTTGTTTTCCAATTTTGTTTTCTTTATGTTGTGTGATTAAGCCCTAGCTTTAGAACTTGCTTGAAGATAGACTAAGGTCAAACACTTAATCATATTTTCCTGCTCCTGTAGTATTCATTTGAACTTAGTCAAATTTTGAATTGCTTCTCACTCAGGCTTGGAACCACGTGTCGCGAGAGTCCTCCATACAACGCTTGCAGGGCCCACTGTAGTGGGCACCGAGGAGACTCCAAGACCAGACCTTTAGGTTCTATTCTGAGTCATTAGCATTGGTTCTTCACATTAATAACAATTTATGTACCTAGGGCGATTTCATCGGTGACTTTTGCGTACAGATAGGTTTTGATTCTGCCTAGCATGCTTGCATGTAGAGAGCTGGAGGTAATGTGAGCATTTACGCTTTAGCATTCATCATTGATTTGTTGCTTGCATTGCTTTTCCGACTCTCTCCCTCTGATTTTGCTCACCTAGGTGCTAAGTAAAATTAAATCTCGTGATAGGCATATGCATTTCTTATTAAAAACTCGAAAAAGTGATAACCAATAAAATTAGGACTATTAATATTACTTGACCCTAAAAAAGACCAAAAAGAAAAATATTTATCTTGAGGTGAGTAATCCCTCATTGTCTTCACTTTTACTTGCTCACGTATACATTAAGGTTAGTGCCCAAATCCCATCAAGCCAACCTAAGTGTTTGTACAATTTTTCACTTTGCACCAAACTCTAAAACAGACAAGATAAAGAGATCGAACTTTCACAGTCTTCACCGAGTTGAGTAGGTGAATTGAGGGATTTTGTCTTGTATGCATTTGTTTGTGATTGTTTGTGTCTATACTCGATCTCTCTGTGCATTTGTGCCTTTCTTCTCATTCCTTTTTATTTGACCATCGTGTTCTCCTGATCGTTTTCCTTTTGCTTCGAGATGACTGACTGGAGCGCTTTTTATCCGGACCTTACAGATCCCAATTACCCTTTAGCCAATTTACCTCCTTTTTTCTAGGTGGACTTTGCTCCTGACTATTGTATATACCTGCCTCAGCCATAGTTTCAATCCTCGGATTTTTATCCACATCCACCCTCGGATTTTCCACCTTCACATCCTTTCGAGAGTGATCTTTTGGAGTCAGCTCTCATGATGCCCACACTTGAGACTTTGTCCCAATTCATGGAGCATTTGAATTCGAGGATTGACAACCTCACTTTCCTAAATAAGAGACTTATTGATGCTCCACGATATGACGATATTGATTCATTTAAGTATTTCCATGATAGCTTACAATCACCCAAAATCCAAAAAATGAGAAAAATTTAAAAATATAAAAAGATTTTGGGAGACACTTGGTCGATTCAGAGTATGAGGAGAGGGCCCACATGCCAGACCCTTTGACCACACATCCACTCACACCTTGTCCCATTCTTGACCACAAGGACGATACTGTATAGACTGCTCTTAGTTATCCGTGCATATATGATGATTTGGATCTCCTCCACTGTATGAAGGAGGTTCAAAAATTAAAAAAATGTTGATTGAACATGAAGTGGTGGCTCCTATTCATGAGATCATTGATGCCCTACTTCACCAAGCCATGAACCATTTATCTGCTCCTCAACCCAAGAAGAGAAAGCAGAGGAGCATATCTGAGCATCATATCTTGACCATGGCCACTACCCACACCATCACACACCATCTAATTTCTAAGAAGAGGAACACTGTTACATCATTAGTTCCATGATCTTTGACCACACATGTGATCACACTCTCCTTGACGGCGGTGCTTCGATTATCATCATACCCTTCGTGCTGGTACAATCTCTTTACTTAGGGGCTCTTAAAAAACCACGATGATCGTTCAGTTTGCTGATGGATCAATAAAGAAGCCGAAATGTATTCTAGAAAACACCATCATTTGGACTCAAGGCATGAGTTACAGTGTTGATTTTGTCGTATTTCCCTTGGAGACCTCCATCGGGAGAACTCTCCAATCATCCTAGGATGACCCTTTCTCGCCTCTACGAACATCGCTGTTGATTATGGATTAGGAGAGATTCACTTTCGTCCTGTTGATCGGAGCAATGTGATCATCACTGCACCTACTGCCAACCAGAGATCTGCATCTGGCGTGACTACACCTATTTTGGTCGACCCCGAGGACTATGACCTTGGTGAGATGATCAGAGATTTTTATTGTATGTTGTATTCCAGTGAGACCCGAGAACTCCTCTCTAAGGAGGAAGACTCAGAAATCATAGACTTCAGAGTTCCTTCTTCTAATATTTGGCGATGTGTTGATGACGTCTGTGGGATTTAAACACGATTGACACCTGTAAGTGGAGGGCAGATATTGATGAAACTAAGGCTGAATTTGACCTTGCTTCTTTTATCTAGGAATTCAGGCCTTTTGATGAGAATGATGATCCGATTGAGACTCTTGAGGATGAACATGACTCGACTACTTCCAACGATGAGTTCATTCATTTTAGTTTTGACCTAGGAGAGACCTTACAGGACAACCTTGACTTTACTTCTTTTGATGATGAGTTCATCCCTTTTCACTTCGATATTTGCAAGACACCCAAGGCCAGACCTAGCCACACTACTTCCACTAACCTATCAGTGCCTTCTCACTCTAGGACCACTGAGTATCTTTACCAGGTTGATCCTGACCGGCTTCCTCCTTTGTGGACCCTGATATCGATCTACATCTTATCAGATCCATTCCTCAGTGGTCCCGCAAGAAGGTTCGCTTTCAACCTTCTTGATCCTTTGTATATCCACTCTGTTGTACATTTGCATTCGTTCTCTTCCTTCCATCTACCGTATCGCTTATCCACCCTATTCACGTGTGTGCCTTGCTTAGGACGTACTTTATCCTAAGTATGGGGGGGTGATCGAGCCAAGTGTTCATTCTTCATTCCATTTCATTACTCTTGTTGTTGCATATACTAGGGATTCTTTTACCCTAAGTATAGGGGGAGTGATCTGTACATTCTCTTCTATCTTCATCCATCTTCACCTCTCTTTTCTTCTTTTCCTTTTCTTCTTTCTTTTTCTAACAAAATGGTGTCGCCCCTTTTTGTCAGTCTTCTATACTTAAGACGTGCTTTGTCCTAAGTATAGGGGGGTGTGCATCCCAATTTCTTTAGTTCCTTGATCCTATCTGTTATCTCCTCTTCTTGTCTATACTTAAGAATACCTAACCCTAAGAATAGGGGGAGATAATATGAGTACAATCTGTTCATTCTCACCCTCGATCCTCCCTGCTTTGTGTACAATCTGCTATACTTAGGACTATTTGATCCTAAGTATAAGGGGACGGTCAACTTCTCATTCATTCATTTCTTCCTTCATTTAATTTTTAGACTATTCTATACTCAGTACAAGTTATGTCTTCTCTTTTTATCTCTGATTTATGAGGACATAACTCATGCTAACTATAGAGGGGTCGTATATACTACGTATATTCTTTAACCATAACTCGTAATTTCCTATTTTTAATAATAAATATGGATAATATTATGTATAAAACACCTATTAAATTCATTAAAAACACAGAATAAAAATATATTGATTATTCCTCAAATTCTTTTTACTTTTATAGATTAATACATCAGGTAAAAATATTTTTTTGCAAAATGTTTGAAAAATAGTTTGAAAAATATTTTTGAAAAATATTTTGAAAAGTATTTGGAAAACATTTTGTTAAATATTTTTGACCTCTATAAAACCATTTAGATTGTAAAGTTTATTTTCTTTGTGTGAAATAAAAATGTTTGAAAAATGATTTGCAAATGATTTCAGAAATGGTTGAAAAAATATTTAAAAAAATCTATATACACTGTTGGGACAACCTTTGCAAAATAATTTTCAAATGTGTGTAAATATTTGTAAAAACTCTTTGTAAAAATTATTTTGGACTATAGTTTTCAAATTATTTGAAAAATCTTTTTCAAATAAGTTTGAGGAATATATATAACTCTAAAATTCTTTATATATATCTATAAAAGAGAGAACTTATCCCTTGTAAATTCTTAAAAACCCTAATTTTTGTAAATATAATATGCATTCCTGTGTAAATATTTTCATCTAGTTTTCATATAAAATCTTTATGTTCAAAAATCCCAAAAACATTTGCAAAACTAAAAATCCAAAAACATTTGCAAAATCTTCTTAAAAATATAAAAAATTGCATAAGTATCATCTTTTTCAAAAATCCATAAAAAGTTCAAATCGAAAATTGCATCAAAAAAATATTTTCTCCATTGTACATAGCACTTGCATATCATTCCCATTTTTCGGATTGAGTTTGATAATTGAACAAATCTAAGTAAAATCAAAATATTGGATATTGGTTGGACCTTCAATCTACCTAATCACAAGAACCTTATAGGATATGTAATTGAGGTACTTCAGGTCTAGTTGACTTAATTCTTTGGGAATCACAAGACTTGGTTCAATGGATTCTTGACTACCTAAGTAGAATATTTCAGAGCACACATATGGCTCTTGTCTATGATGACCTAACTTGGACACTTGCACCTTTCACTTGGCTCAACTCAGTTGGAGTGGTAAGGGGATTGTATTTGTCGGTATGAGACATATACAAGTGGAAACCACTTTTATCCTTGTCTAGGGAGGGAGGTGCACCCCAACCTATCCAGTGGTGTAGATGTCTAAAGACATGAGAGTGGGGGTTGCAATAATGCTTCAAAAGAGGGATAATCTACTGGCTCAAGAGGAAAAACTTCTTATGTAAATGCTGTTGTATATAGTATTTAAAAAAAACCCTCCAAAAAAGTGGACATGCCTGATTGAAAATAAAATGGTTGTTGGAGTGTATATACTTGTATAGTTAATAAGAAAGCTTGAGCTTCAAAGTCAAATCATGTGAGCCTGCAGTTGGATGACTTGACTACACTGGTCTTGCTTCCTAGGATAGGTAGCTACATTGGCTACCATCCATTCTTCTATTCACCCCTCCTCTTGAGCTAGTGTCGCTTGAACTTAGAAGGGAATACCGTGCTCCTCGAGGAAGGAGTTGCTGGATTGGGGAATCACTGGGTTGTCGTATTGTAGAAGTCATTTTCTTTGTCATTTCAGTTGAAGGGAGCCACTATCACATACACCATATAGGTCAGATTCATAGTCATAAGGTTGTGTATGATTTGAAGTATTTTGGACTGCTATTAAGGGGACTTGAATAGAGTTTTAGGATTCTCGAAGGTTGTTGACTTTCAAACCCGATTCCCAATAAGGTTCATCCCACACAAAATTCCAAAGGTCCGGCTTAAGTTTCAAACTTTGATTTTGTGAAGACAAGTTTGATGATTAAATTTGATCCACCTTATTTCATTTTTTTCTTTGTTTTTTTGTTTATACACTTATTGCATAAGTGTTTGCTAGGTACTAGCAAAGTCAAGTATAAGGGGGTGATGAATCTCTATTTCATCATCTTTATTCTATCATTTTGTCCTTAAAAACCCTAGTAAATGCATGTAAATATCTGTAATTTGCATAAATTAACATTCATGCATTATTGTATAAATACTGTATAAAATACTATTTTTAATACCAAAATTAGAAAATAAAGAAAAGAAAAAGAATAAAATATCAAAGATATTTTATAATCCTAAACCTCAAGACGTAGGCATCTCGATGACTAGGTCGAGAAGGAAAAAAGTTGGGGGAGATAAGGGCCATTTACACATTAAAAGTCCATTTTATTTATTCATTTATTGTTCATTTTGGGACCTATTTTATTTTATACTTTTTCCTCAAATAAAGAAACTTTATCATGAATGTTGTAGATAATAAAATATATTAAAACACAAAATTAATTTCATACAAAAACAATATACACTGTAAAAGTTACAGTCTAAATAAATTTCTAAAATCCAAAGTTCCTAGATCCATATCTCTAAAATAAAAACTCAAAATATATAAAAATCATTTAATTGTATATAATTTTTTATAAGCTATTTTAGTGAAGGTGGTTTCCTATGTTTTGGAATAAAGGTGAGAAAGTTAGGTTTTGGACCCCTATTGTATAGTATACCCAATTAAAATAATCATCTTATTTATTATTTTTATAATTTTATATTTTTATAATTTTGTAAATATTATTATAATTTATTTACATATTAAAACTAGAATAAAACAATAAAAAACACTAAAATAATATATATATGTAAAATACGTAGATGAAATACCAATACTTATACATATAAAATTATTACACCTATTTAATTAATTGTATATAATATATCAGAAAAATATAATGAAAAAATATTTAAGTATCTAAAAATAATTTATAATTATATAAAATAATAAACTAAATTAATAAAATCCGAAATACAAAATAAAAATAAAATGCATTAAAACATAGATAAATATATCCATATATTAACTCTAAAAAGTAACTTGTAATTAAACAACCCCGAAAAAATAAAAATCATAATAAAATAATTTAGAAAATAATAAACAATTTAATTTTATAACTTAAAATTAATAAATTAATTTTCTATTTTTACCAGTTTTAAATAATCTTGGATCGGGTTTTTTTCTGATTGGTCCATGTGGACCAATCATGTGCACCCGACTGTTGACCTCGATTAACTCTCTGATCGAGGCCCTAGGTCTGTCTGACTTGGTTTTTAGCCCATCTTCTTGATACCTTCCCCATCATTACTTTCACCAATTTTCTTTGATTCCTTCTGTGATTTTCTTCCTTGTTCATCGAGTATTCACGTGCATAGCTCTTTTTGGGCCGTGGATCACTGAATCACTGCCGTTCTCATCGCTCTTTGGAGCATGCCATTCACTTGTACAAAACCACTATGAGATCCTCCTTCGAATTTGAACCTCATTTGACCTTGTCTAGTCCCTCTTTTGGTGTGCTTTGGATAGAGGAAGGTGACAACCTCCTCTCCAGCCTCTTCACGTCGGTATTAGATGAGGTTTAGGGTGGCTTCCACCCTAACTCCAACCATCGGTCGTGAGGTTCATTCTTCTGGTTCTGCCGGTGAGGTAACCACTTTTTCTCCCTTTTCTAGCTTAGTTTAGTACACATGTATTAATTTTGCTTTTATTTTATACTTCTATTGCCTACTGTAGTGTTAAAATAAACCATCGAAGTTCGCCGGAGCCCTGCTCGAACGAACTCTGTTCCATGTGCCCCACATGTACGCTGACTCATCCCACCCTCATTCTCCTACCCTGTCTCTTACTCGCCTATTCCACCGTCCATCCATCTGGATCCATCCGGGATCTGGTTCCTTCGGAACTCCCCTCCGCATCGCCGAAGATCTGCCACCAAGCACCACTAGCGCCCCATTTTCTTCTAATAGGGTCAAAGCATTTTTCCCTCGACCCTCGTCACTTCTTGTGTACGTCAGACCACCCAAGACCCACTAGATGCTCGTTTTGGTCATCGTCAGAGGTACCTGGAACCGTTAGGCATCTTCAACCTCGCCAACGAGCTTCGATGGTCGCCATATCATTTTGGAGCCTCCAGTCGCTAGAGATCCCTGTAAGGGCAATTTATGGACCATTTATAGCTCTGCTGAGGGCTGAAGGGATGAGATTTGCACAAAAGAAGGAGGCCCAGGTACCATTTCCTCCCTAATCTTCCATGGGCTCTGTTGGAGCCAAAAATCGATGGTCTTAAGTTCCACACAAGGCAGAAACTCAGTCGCTGAATCGACCACACGAAATCCGAGACTCCAGACAACAATTAGCCCACAATAACAATCAAACAATGAGAAGCAAATGTGGAGTTAAAATTTATTATAACTCAACAACACAAGTGTATAGTACAAGTATGTGTGGAGGTCGAACACAGGGAGCAAGCAAGATAGATCAAGGCAGTAGTGCTCAAAATGTGAAAGTGATCAAGTGACTACAAGTATGCAAATTTTTGTGAGTTTTTCAATTTAATTTTTTTATTTAATTTTTTATTTTATATTTTTATATTTTGATTTTCAACTTACTAATTTTGTCTTTCTTTTTTATATTTTGTAATTTTGTATTTTCTTTTTATTTTAATAAAGATATAATATATATATATAAGGAGTATATATATACGAGAGATAAGAGAGAGATAAAAATAGGGAAAATACTCAAAATATAGTAAGTAAATATTTTTTTATGTTTTTTATATTTTCTAATGTTGTTGTGATTTTTCTACATTTTTTCTATTTTTTGGGTATTTTTAAAGGCAAAAATACTGAAAATAGTGAATAAAGGTTGCTGGCCGAAATTTAAATGAGGATGAAAAATTTAAATCAGAGTCCAAAATTTCTCAATTTAATTTTAATATACAGATGATAAAATAGGTAAAATTCAGAAACTGAAATTGTATTTTTATGAATTTTATGGAATTTTTAAGATTTTTAGGAAGATTTTTGGGGTTTTCTAATTTTCAGGAGTTTACTTTTGTATTTTTTATGATTTTTGGTATGGAGCTGAAACACACAGAGATACACAAAATATATTTTTTTTGGAATTTTTCAAAAACGTTTTATATTTTTATGTATTTTCTAATGCAAACAGTGCTGAAAATGCATGTTTTTGAATTTTTGTAAATAATAAACTGCAGTAAAAATGCAAACTAAAAATGTGACGTGAACGCACAATGCAACAGGTACACAATGTGATTTTTTTTATTTTTAGGGTTTTATCGATGCATGAAATAAATAGAGACAATAAAGAGAAAAATCAACACTAGCAGGAGCATAAATGTTTGTATCTAGAAGTTCAAGGGCCGTAGTGCAATTTTTCAGTAAAATAAATGACTATTTAACAAAATTCCAGGACCAAACGCAAATAGCAAAACACGCAAGGCTACGCCTGCAAAATTTCCACCCACACACGTGATATGTACGCGCAAGGCTAATTTTATCTATGCATTTTAGGATATTTTATTATTTATTAACAATAAAAATAGCCTATTTTATCCGTGCCTACACTATTAAATAAATTAAAAATATAAAATATTATTGAAAATTCAAAAAAATAGTTTTCTTCTTTATATAACTATTTTGCAACTCCAGACCAAAAATCTAAAAAATTATAAAAGAAAACACTTAAAAATTAAAAAGACCTTAAAACCTTTATAAAAATCTATAAAACTTTAAAAATCCTAAAAATATTATTTTCCATCTTTGAATTTTCTATGTTATTATTATATTAAAACCAATTTGGAAAATTTTGGACTTAATTTTCTATTTTTTATTTCCATTCCATTCTCGGGTATTTAATTAAACCATGCTTTAGGGTTTTTTTATTTTAAAAATATATAAAAATTAGAAATAATTCCTAAAAAATCATAAATATAGTAAAAAATATTTCAAACCTAAAACTTTTCTCAATTTCTGAATTTTATCTATGATTATTTTATATATATTAGTGTATATTTTATATATACTCTTATATAGCTATATTAACTATTTAAAAAAATAAATATAAAAATATAAAAACAGAAAATTAAAGAGAAAATACAAAAATATTAAACAAAAATAAATAAAAAACCCACAAAAAAGACCTATAGACAAAGACTACACAATCACATTTTTGTACTTCATAGCCCAATCTATCGAGTGTTCCCTGTGTTCGACACTCTACGTACTTGCACCTATACACACATTTTGTAGAGTTAAATAAAATAAAATTTAACTCCATATTTATTTTCATTGCTTGATTATTGATTGTGGATTAATTATTGATTAATTGAGATTTTTTGTGGGTCGCCACAATGACAATATCTCGACCCTATGTGAGACTTATTTTGACCCGCACGAAAATCTCGATTATCGGGCAAGCAGTTGACCTGCTGTTTAATAAACAGAGGCCCCGGGACCAACCAGGAAAAAGATAACCGAAAATTATTTGTAAAATCGACAAATAATATTAAATGAATTTATTGATTTTAGATTATAAACTGAAAAACATTTATTATTTTATGTATTGTTTAATTTATAATTTTATTTATTTTATGTTGTTGTTTATTACAAGTTACTTTTTTACAAGTATCTTATACGTATATTGAGCCATGTTTTTTAAAATTTTATTTTTATATTTTATTTTATATTTTATTACTTTATATACTTAATTATGTATTTATAACTTATTTAAATACACAAAAAAATATTTTCTTTTATTTTTCTGATGTGTTTTGAACACTTAATTAATTATAGGTATAAATTACATCAGTATAAGTATAGTTTATTCATTAATGTATATATACTATTTTATTTTAGTGTATTTTGTATGACTTGATTTTTATTCTGAATATGTGCATATACTAATAAATAATATTTACAAAATTATAAAAATATAAAATAATAAAATATAAAGAATGAATAAAATTAATATTTCATTCAGGTATATTGTATAATAGGGGTCCAAAACCTAACTTTTGCATCTTAATTCCAAATTCAATGAAACCACCTTCATTAGATAGATAATAAAAATAATATACAATTAAAGGTGATTTTTTACATTCTAAGTTCATATGAAGGAGATATAGGTCTGGAAAGTTTGGATTTGTATTTTTATTCTGTATAATTTAAACTATGTATTATTTTTCTGAGAAATCAGTTTTGTGTTTTTCTATGTATTTGCATCTATAATTTCATATGTAATTTTTATTTATTTGATACATTAGTAATTGATGAATATCCATTTCATCATCTTTATTTTATCATTTTGACTTAATAACCCTAGTAAATGCACGTAAATAACCTTAATTCTTGCATTTAACATTCATGCATCATTGTATAAAAAGTGTATAAAATACGATTTTTGAAGCCTAAATTATAGAATAAAGGAAAGAATAGAAAAAGAATAAAATATTGAAAATATTTATATGACCCTTATCCCTGAGACCTAGGCATCTCGATGAAAGGTCGGCAAGGAATAAAGTAGGGGGAGACAAGGGTCAAAATACAAAAAAATTCCCTTTTATTTCATTCATTTTTATTCATTTTTGAGACCTATTTCTACTTCCATTTTTTATACTTCAAATAAAGAAACTTTGAACATGAAAGTTGTAGATAATTAACTATAAAAAAGTACAAAATTAATTTCAAACCAAAATGGCACATAGATAACAAGATATAGTCTAAATAAGATTCAAAAATCCCAACTTCCTTGACACATATCTCTCAAATAAAAACTAAAAATATAAAAAAAATCACTTTAATTATATATAACTTATAATAATATATTTAATGAAGGTTGTTTCATATTTTTTGGAGTTATGGTTTGAAATTTAGGTTTTGGACCCCTATTGTATCGTTGTACCGATTAAAATATTCATTTTATTTATTATTCATCATTTTTTTATAATTTTATATTTTTATATTTTTTAAAATATTATTTATAATATATATACATATTAAAACAGTAATAAAAAATAAAGAAAATGCAAAAATAAAATAGGTAAAGAAAATACACAGATGAATTGCCTATATCTATACCTATATAGATTATACGTCTATTTATTTAATTGTATATAATACATCAAAAGAATAAAATAAAAAAATATATTAAAATGTATAAAATTAAGTTATAAATATATAAAATAATAAATTAATCAAAATAAAAAATAAAAATAAAAGATTAAAATACATAGATGAATATACCAATATATAGCCCTCAAAAATAACTTGTAATTATAAGTCTCTAACAAATAAATAAAAATCATAATAAATACTGTAGAAAATAATTCATATTTTTTATTTTACACCTATAATTAATAAATTCTTTTATTATTTTTTATTGAATTTAAAAATATATTGTACAAGATTTTTTCTGGTTGGTCCACATGGACCAACCAGATCATCCCGTTCATTGACCTCAGTCAACTCTCTAACCGAGGTCTGCACTGTGTCAGACTCTAGTTTTATCTCTTCTTCTCAAAATTTTCTAGGGCCTCGTCTTTCACCAAAACGCGATGATTTCTTCTCGACTTTTTCTCCTCGTGGGATGAGCTTACACACCCAAGCTTCTTCTCGGGGATTGGATCATTGATTCACCCTATCTTCATTGATCTTTGGAGCTGCCTAGTCTTGTACATAGTCGAGCCCCTAGTTTTCCCTCTCCTCTTTGAACCCTTTCTTGACCAAACCTTGGCCCGTTCTTATGCCCTGGATCGACTCCCGTGACAGGGGAGTCTCCACCTTCCTCGATCGTGGTCCGACGAGGCCCTGAAGGCCGGTTCCTCCATCTGTGGCCATCCTTGGTCGTGAGGCTGTATCTTGCCACCCCTGCAGCTGGAGATTCCTTTTCTCCTTTTTTTTCTTGCAGTTCTTGC